>ML828003.1:60796-112200 GCA_009831015.1 Picea engelmannii
TATCCACTTGGCAGTAATCTGTGAAGGGAAATCCTACCTTAACCTTTGAAGCCTTAAACCCTTGATCCTTTTCCTTCAGAACCCCAGATTACTAGGGACGTCTCCCTTGGGATTAGCCACCCTAAATAGAAAGAGCTCCCCATCGAGGTGACAGTGGGTGGGGAAGCTCCTATTACGCTAGTTTGAGCCTTCACTTCCAATCCCATACAGAGTTTCGTACATCCAAGCCCATACAGAGTTTCATGGCTACAAAAAGGACATTAGGTAAATGTCACTAAACAATGTTTAGTTGACTTTAAAATAGGGGGATATAAGGATGAAATATTATGTGATGTCATTCCCATGGATGTTTGTCATCTATTGCTGGGTAGACCATGGTAATATGACAGAAATGTGGTTCATGATGGGAGGAAGAACACATACACCCTGGAGAAGAATGGGAGGACTCACATGTTGTTGTCGATTAAGGATAAAGAGGTGAAACCAGAGACGAGAAACATTGTACTTCTCATGAGTGGGAAGGAACTTCTTAATGAGGTTAATAAGAAGGAAGACACACAATTTCTTGTGGTCAGGAAGCCTAGAATTGTTTTAACCAGTACAAGAGTGGATGATTTACCAGAATAAATCCAGGAGTTGCTGGAAGAGTTCGCTAATATAGTAGTGGACGAACTACCTCGTTCGTTTCCACCGATCAGAAGTATAAGTCATCACATTGATCTTATACCTGGATCCAGTTTACCAAACAAAGCAGCGTACAGGTTGATGCCGCAGGAGAATGAAGAAGTCAAGAGACAAGTCTAGGATTTAATGGACAGAGGATTGGTTAGAGAGATCTTGAGTCCATGCGTTGTTCCAACAGTGCTCATCCTGAAGAAATATGGAGACTAGAGAATGTGTACAGACTCAAGAGCGATCAATAAGATTACCATCAGATACAGATTTCCATTGCCAAGGATGGACAATTTGATGGATTTCTTGAGTGGAGCAAGATTTTTTTCAAAAATTGATTTGAAAATCGGATATCATCAAATTCGTATGAGAGAAGGTGACGAATGGAAAAAATCATTCAAGATGAATAAAGGGTTGTATGAATGGTTTGTTATGTCATTTTTCTTAACAAATGTGCCTAGTACTTTCATGAGATTGATGAATGAAGTCCTGAAGGAGTTCATCGGGAAATTCGTCATTGTATATCTTGACGATATATTAATTTTCAGCAAGAGTGAAACAAAGGACTTGAAGCATTTAGCTACAGTGATGAGGATATTGCAGCAAGAGAAATTGTTGATAAATATGAAGAAATCATCATTTATGAGGAAAAAACTCATTTATTTGGGTTTTGTTATCTTTGCAAATGAGCTGAAGATGGACCCAGAAAAGGTGAACGTGATTAAGAATTGGCCATCACCGAAAGGTGTGTTTGAAGTTCGAAGCTTCCATGGTTTAGCTAGTTTCTACAAAAAAATCATCCAAACTTTCAGCGGGATTAGCGCACCAATGATGGATACGGTGAAGAAAATACATAAAGCTTTTCATTGGATAGAGGTTCAGTGGACCAAACAAATGCCTGTAGCTGAAAAGCCACAAATGGAAAGAATAATTGACAAGAGAGTCAACAGGAAGACCAGAAGAAAAGAGTATTTTGAATACTTGGTCAAATGGGAGAGACATCCAGTTGAAGATGCCAACTAGGAAGATGAAGTAGAAATTCAGAGGCATGGACAGAATGTGCAAGAGCTCATGAACAGGAGTTCATGAAAATTTTCAAGCAAGAGAGTATGATGCGGGAGCATTGTGCAAAGCCCAAAGTGCCCGGCTAAGACAAAGAAACAGTTGGACACGCGGAGGAAGAAAAGAGCACGTTTTCATAAAGAATCATTTTGAATTTTGAAACAAAGTCATTAATGTAATAGTTAAGAGGAATGTACTCGTATTTATACTTTGGAGATTGTAAATAGACCTGGGGAAATCCTCCTATCTGTCGATTGTATTGAGGCATTTAAGCCCAGTTAATGAAAGTAGGTAGGTTTAAATATGAGATTAGACAGTTTAGAGAGTAGGAGGGAAAATGGATATAGACACCCTCATTCTTGTATCATTGTATCATTAGCATAGCATAACATAGAGAAGAGAGAGAGTTGTAGTAGAGAGCTGTAGAAAAGTCCATGTACAGGAGATTTGAATTAATATATGAAGCTTTGAATCATATTTCATGGTGTTATGATGTTTTCTATCTTTACATGGTGAATGGTATTCTTACCGTTGTTTATTCTCTCTGGTTATGCATTTTTTTTTATACTGTGTATGTATGATTTCATGTTGAATGTTTGAAGTCTGAGAGAGAAAGAGAATGAGTTTCAATTGTTTCTCATCCTGAGTGAAAGTTCCTGCAAGGAGTGCAGTGAAACGTGTGCAAGGAGTGTGTTGACAAAGGTTCAGAGTTTATCTCTGAAAGATCAGGAGGGATACCATTGTTGTCATTCCTGCAGAGGTGCAAGTGAAGGACAGAAGCCGTGCAAGGTGTGTGCAGGCTGATTGAAAGCTTAGGACTTATCAATTAAGGGAAGGATTTGAGGACTGCTATTGTAGGAGGTGCACAGAGTCGAGAAATAAAATACTTAGAAGTATTTGAAAGTCTACCGCAAGGAGTGTGTGAAGGAGTTATTTTAAGGCTTGAAGTTGCCAAGAGAAATGTTGGGAGGGTTAACATCGTCAAAGTCTTCAAAGGAGGACGGAGGTTGAACTACTTCAAAGGAAGATGAGGTTCGAAGTCATCCAAAAAAAGTAGAGTTCAGAAGTGAAAGAACACTTGGTTGTTCGCAGAAGCTATCGTGGAGCAACGAGCAATTGAAATTCTTCATGGAGAACTTGCGAAGTCGCGAGGGCCGTAGGATCCAGAGGAGTTGCAGGTTGGATAAGGGTTGGACGAAACCATCCTGTGGGATCCAAGATTCAACGTCGACCGTTGATCATGATCTTTCTAAGCCGTCAAATCATTTCTTCATTTCGGGAATCCCGTGACAAGAAGTTGAGCGCAGTGGAACAGAAGTCCTTAAATCGCGAGTTGCGATAGGAATTGGTGTAGAGTTTGGGATTTCAGCACTTCGGATGTCGGGAAACGGAGGAGATAGCGCTTTCGGAGTGAGAGTCCTGAAAACCTGGGAAGAGTGACAGGTGGTGTGAATCCATGTTAAATATAGAGGGTGACAGAGAAGACATGTGGCATACTTGTCATCAGGCAGAGTCAAGCTTTGTTGACTATTTCGGGGTTTCGTAGGTTGGAGAGACGAAAGTCTTGCATCAGGATTCGCGAAGTCGCGAAGTCCGAAATTTCAAATCGGTGGAAGGTTCTGTGAGAAGCCAGTCTTTACTGAATACATTTTGGAGAATCAACATTTCAGGTTTCGATGGGTTCAGGAGCCGGAAACTCGAAAACGGAAAGCACGATACTGTGAAACCCAAAAGCCTGAATTAGGAAGGGCGTGACTTTGTTGTGGTCAAGGAGATTTGGGTTGATGTCTGGTGGTTGTTCATGCAGGGTCAATTCATAAGGACCTGTGGATACACCGTGAGTGTATGAGATCTTCCCTGAGGGGAAATCAAAGAGTCAATTAGACTCAAGGGTGGATTAGAACGATCCTGCGTAGACCTTGGACCTAAGGGTTTGGGGGTTTGCATCAATGACTTCTCCATACTTACGTGGGTTTCCTTTCTGAGAGAAAAATATGATGTGTTTGAGAATTTCAGAAAGTTTAAGGTGTTATTTGAGAATCAGACAAGAAGGAAGTTAAACGAAACTCGCTCAGACATGGGATAAGAATTTATGTCAAGAGATTTCAAATAATTTTGTGACAGACATGGAATTAAAAGAGAATATACTATTCCAGGTACTCCTCAACAAAATGGAGTTGTAGGACACAAAAATAGATTAGTTCAGCAAATGGAAAGGGCTATGATGAGTGAAAGGGACATTTCACAAACCTTCTGGGTGGAGGTTGTTCACACGAATGTTCATATTCTAAACAAAGCGCATCTAAGGCGGAACAATGATAAAAATTCATATGAGTTATGGTTTGGTCGACCTGCATCAATCAAACACTTCAAAGGATTTGGAAGTAAATTCTACATCAAGAATAATGATGATCATCTGGGAAAATTTGATAGTAGATATGATGAAGGTATATTCTTAGGATATGCAACGAACAATAAAGGATATAGATTCTTTAACAAAAGAATGCATATATTAGTAGACTGTATTGATGTTTGAATTGATGAATAAGATCATGTAAAAGATCAATAGAGAATAAGCACTAAGCCAGATGAAAAATATGACGAGAATAATGAAAATGAAGAACAAAAAATATCAGAGTCACAAGAAGATGATGAATCATGGGGAGAAGAGACACCCAGATAAGAAGAGTCGGGACAACAATCAACATCAAATCCTTCCTCTAGGATTACTCAAAAGAATCATCCTGAAAGTCAAATAATTGG
The DNA here is from genome assembly GCA_009831015.1 of Picea engelmannii. Taxonomy (NCBI): domain Eukaryota; kingdom Viridiplantae; phylum Streptophyta; class Pinopsida; order Pinales; family Pinaceae; genus Picea; species Picea engelmannii. The sequence continues at coordinate 65,294 of ML828003.1, forward strand.
TGAGAAAGACAAAGGTGTACAAACTAGGAGGAGGATAATCAAAGACACCGAGAAATCACATATAGTCTTCATATCCATGGTGGAACCCAAGAAATTTAATGAATCTAGTGAAGATGTAAATTGGTTAAAATCAATGAATGAGGAACTGGACCAGATTGAAAAGAATGAAACTTGGGAACTCGTTCCTAGGCCAGAAAATAAAAATGTAATAGGATCGAAATGGGTCTACAAAAATAAGATGAATGAGCAAGGAAATATTGTAAGAAATAAGGCTATATTGGTATGCAAAGGATATTCTCAAATAGAAGGACTGGATTTTGATGAAACATTTGCGCCCGTAGCAAGATTAGAAGCTATTAGAATGTTTCTTGCTTATGCTTGTCATAAATAGTTTAAAGTCTATCAAATGGATGTAAAGTCAGTTTTTCTAAATGGATATCTAAAAGAATAAGTCTATATGGAACATCCATAGGGTTTCCAACTATTAGATAACCTTGACTTTGTCTGTAAGCTGAAGAAATCATTATATGTGTTGAAACAAGCTCCTCGTGCCTGGTATTACAGACTAGATACGTATCTTCAAGACAAAGGGTTCAAGAGAGGAACAAATGACAACAATATATATATCAAAACAGAGGGTAATGATTTGTTCATTGTGTTGGTATATGTAGATGACATCATCTTCGGTAGTAATAATGCTTCATTGGTACAATAGTTTTCTTCTGCCATGTAGTCTGAATTTGAAATGTCTATGATAGGGGAGATGCCATTTTTTCTTGGTCTGTAAATTACTCAGAGGTCTCAAGGAATATTTCTTTCTCAGGAAACATATCTAAGATAAATGTTGAAAAGGTTTCAAATGGAAGATTCTAAACCTATGAGCACACCTATGGTCACTGGATGCATGTTAAGAAAGGATGATGACTCGCCTGATGTTGATCAGAGTTCATATAGGTCTATGATAGGCATGCTATTGTACATCACATCATCCTGTCTAGACATAATGCATGTTATTGGAATGGTAGGAAGGTTTCAGTCTGCACCTAAACAGAGTCATTTGTTAGTTGTTAAAAGAATATTCAAATACCTGAAAGGAACAATGAACTATGGCCTATGGTATCCTAGGAATCAGAATTTTCAACTATCAATATATTCAGATGTTGACTGGGCTAACTGTGTGGATGAAAGGAAAAGAACGAGTGGAGGTGCATTCTTCTTAGGAGATTCCCTTGTAGCATGGTTGAGAAAGAAGAAAGGTTGCGTTTCCTTATCAACTACAAAAGTTGAATACATTGCATCTGCCACTTGTTGTACCCAAGTATTTTGGATGACTCAGACACTTGCAAACTTGGAGGTAAAATATACTGCACCAATCCCAATTCATTGTGATAATACTAGTGCAATTAGTGTGTCAAAAAATCCTGTATTTGACTCTACGAAAATTCATATACCCATCAAGTATCACTTCTTGAGGGGACAGGTGACCAACACTATTGTTTCTTTGCATTATATTCCATCCAAAGATTAGATTGTTGATATCTTCACTAAACCACTTGCAAGAGCTCATTTTGAGTATCTATGCCAGAAGTTGGGAGTGACCCTGTTATCGAGCTAAATAGTCTATCTGATCAAGGGGAGCACAGAGTCACTCTTTGTTTTCTTTGACATTGATGTCAAAGAGGGAGAAAAAGGTGTTATCTGGATGTTATAGTTGGAGGTCTAAGAACAATATTGTAGCCTTTCAGGGTTGCCATCAATGTCAAACGAGGATATTTTTGGCATGTTTATAGGAAGAGTGTGCTTGTCATTGATGGCAAGAAAAGAAGGCGAAGAAGAAGGCGATACATCTCAGGAGGAAGAAAAATAGTGGTCATTGGATCATTGGATCATTCTAAGTGGAAGGATATGATAATCTAGAAGAGTAGCATTGTAGATAGATTGATCCATCGATCTAAGAACATGATCGACGAACAACATTTGGTTCAGGTCAAAATTTGTGAGGAGGTTACTGCTCGGGGAATATCACTTTAGAATAATTGGCAAATTGAAAGTCGAAATACCCGAAGCCTGAAATCCTAAGTGAATAAGGACCATCGGATCTGGAGAAAATGTGATGACCATTAGATCAATGTCCAATCACTAGAGGAAGCGTAGAGGAGAAGTACATATCTGATCCGTTGGATCTGAGCACCGAGGATCAAAATTCGTTGGATCCAGAGATAAATGCACAAAGGTTAAGCCTTCAGATGAACATAGTAGAGTGGACTTGTCAAAGTCCTGAAGTCCTGAAGTAATTATCGATCGTCCATCGTCAATACTGACAGGTGTTGCACGATCCACAACTATGGAGTGAATCATTTCAGGATTTTGTGGTTGGGAAGGAAAATAAATGTCACAAAGTCTCGAAGGATGAAGGTTCGAAGTCACTCTCAGTCGTCGATCTAAGATAAATTTTGGGAGTTAGGACAACTGTTAGATCCAGGAGAAGAACATGTGCCACATGAGGAGATCTATGTCAGCAAGGACACATGGCGCAATCAGATAATGACAAGTGTCAATTTGAATCGACATTTCAGGTACGTGCAAATCATGAATATGAGTGACATGCAGCATCTACTCATCTCATGACATGTCATCAAGTGACGTAATCAAGCTACGTCACTGTGGGAGTTTTACTTCGGGATTTTTACCACCAGCGATTAGAAAAAATTCCCAAAGTCCTGAACGTCGAAGACCCGAAAAAGACTCTAGTCGTTGATCGCCGGGAGGGGTATGTGTTAGAATATTACACATTCGAGTGGAAATACTCCTGGAAAACATGAAGGAGAATTGCTTGAAATCGTCGAAGCCCGAATAAATGATGCAACTAGGATTCGTCGATCTATGAGAGGACATGTGTCACTACACCGCAGGATCCAGGTAAAACTCTCAGAGGGAATCCGAGCGAGGAGAAATTGAAATCTGAGAATGTCGAAGGGTGAAGTATCAGAGCGGAGGATACTCATTGGATTAAAGAGGACATATGTCAGCAGATCTTCCATTTCGGAAGATATCCAGTCAGAAGAAATGAGAAGTTGAGATTTGAAATCTTCGAAGTCTGAATACCCGAAGGATATTTCGACAGTTAATCTAAGAGGGACACATGTCAGTGGATTTTCAACTCTAGAAGATTGACGTACGGAGGAAAGCATAGTTTGAGAATTGGAAGTCCCAAAGGCTGGACTCATGGAGGATATCTTGATCGTATATTTAGGGAGACAGGTGTCAATAGATCTTCCACTCCAGAATATTGTCATATGGGATAAGAGAGATTTGAGAGTTGAAACTCCTGAAGACCAGAAGGCCGGAATCAATCACAGTCATTGATGTAGTAAGGTTAGATCTGATCCGCAGAACTTGAGAGGACATATCTCAACCGTCAGCTCATGAGAACCATCAATATCATGAGATCGATGGTCCTATTGCATTGCGGGGATTGAAGGTGTGCGAACTTTAATAAGTTAATGGCAGTCCGCAATCGAAACCATGTTTTTGGAGAAAGGACATGTGAAGGCTCAAGGTAAATTGTGGGGAGAAAATTATTTTGAGTTCAAACCACCTTTGGACATGCCCGCAGTCACGTGGTCACATGAGATCATCTCCCAAGGTCATATCGAGAACAGAGCTAGTGCTCGCGATGCGTTAGTTCAAAGTTTGGGAGTTCGGAGGTTGGGAGAGTCAGGGTTGGCTCACATCCAAATACCCAAAACATGAAGTCTCGAAGTGCTTCACCCCAAGTCACAGCTAGAAATCACGTGGAGAGAGAATAGAGGTAGGAGCCAGCGTTGCTAATCTCCACTTAAGAGATCGGGAGTTGGGAGAATCGAGATGTGTCATGCTAATATTTTTGAAGTCGCGAATCATGAAGTGCCTTATTTATAGGCGTATGGTCATCGTCATTGGTCACGTGAAGGAAGGGGCTTAGAATCCAAAGAATCCAAAATGACTGACTATAACTACCAAAGAAGACAAAGAGTTGCGACTGCCAAAGAAGCCACATAATATCAGGATAAAAACCATTGATGATGAACAAATTCAGCATAATCACCAAAGAAGATGAAGAGTTTCTATGATGATATGGTAGAGGAATGGGTGTGAGAAATACAGGCAGAACAAAGAAGACATTGTTCTTTTTCGAGAGTTATGCATGTGAGTAGAAGTAGACGGAGTACATGACCTGAAGTTGAGATTAGAGGTGTAGTATAGAGAATGAAGAGACAACACAAAATATAAATGCAGAAAAGAAGTTGAACAGAGGGATCAGAGTGCACAGTAAGAGAGAGAGCAGAGTATAGAAGCAGAACAGAGCATAGAAGCTAGAAGAAGTTGAGGAGACATGGAGTTGTAACAGACCATATCAGAGACAGAGCAAGTAAGTAAAGTTTTGTAAGTTTCAATCAGGGTGGTAGGGTGGTTCTAGGGAGGATTGTAATGCCCCCCACCACTTTATGAAGAGGTCTAGGAAGACTAAGTGGTCTAGGCATCCCCACTAGACCATAGTCTCATACAGCATGGGGAAAAGTCAACCTAACTAATGTTATATTTTGAAGTTGACTTAGGAAAAAGGGAAAAAGAACAAAAATTGACTCAATGAAGAATTAGAACACTGGAGGTTGAGTTAAGGTTGAATGTAGGGGTTAAACTAACTCAACAAGGAAATATAATGAAAGTATAAAGGAAAGGCTAGGGTGCACCTTTCACTTCATCTTGGATATTTGGTATTTTATTATTGAGCTCTCAAGCACGCAATTTTGAGGGTTTTGAGTTTACAAACCCTAGAGAGAAACTCAGTGGTGAAATATTCCACTCACTTATTCCAAGCATGGTCTCGGGGATGAAATACTCCACCCACACCATTCTACACTCATCAAAGGTTCCTTCATTGATTCAGGTGAGCAACAGGTTCGTACTATTCAGGGATTTCTAGCAAGGGCGCACCATTTCTTGAGGAGAAGTTCGATTCGATGTATTGACAAAGCCTTGGGAGATTCTAGCATTTGGGTTTTTCTTGCAGGACCTTGCTCATCAATTTGGAGGTGTTTCTGAAGAGTTACTATGGTTGGATTGTCATCTACAGGTTGGGATGGTTTTAAAGGAAGGAGGTCATCTTGGTGATTCAATAATTCTCAGATCTAGGAGGCTCTACCTCAGATCTGTTCTTGAAACTTCTCCTAGGGGATTATGGTTGCCCGATCTATCATCCAAGAGAGTTTCAGGTGATTTGGAGACCTTATTCATCTAGGCCAAATTGTTGGCATTTCAGGGTTTCAGGAGGGCTGTACCAGATTAGGGTTTTAGCAGTTAGAGGAGGAGGATTCAATATTTGGGATTCATTCTTTAGGAGGGGGTTTCCCTTTCCCTAATCTATCTCTTGGTGGAGTTTGGTAGCATTTTTAAGTCTTCTTCAGGAGGGCCAAAACCTTTGTCTTCATATTCTCTCAATAGGATGCGCCAACAGCGTGAGGGTTAGGCCAAAACCTAGATTTTGTATTGGATCGTTCATCTTCCATTCAACCTTTGGGACGCTTATCTTGTATTTCCTGGAGCGTTTTGTAGCATCTCATATATTTATCTTGGAGCCATATGAAGTTATTTCAGATTTGCTTCTATATTGTATCAGGTTCTTACTTCTCATAATAAAAGGTCAGATTTGTGTTTTGTGGTTCCATATCTTTTGTATTGATGAAGATCTTGCATTGTGTTGAATAAATCTTGATAAATGAAATTTAATAACTGATTAAACCCTAAGGCCAAAATATTAGTGGCCAAACCTGAAAAAACAAATAAACAAACAGTTGATTCAGGGGTTATCTAGTGTCCCCAAGTGAAAAAATTGTCTTGGGAACATTACAGTGGTATCAGAGCTCTGATCCTCCCATTCTGTGAGGGTTAGCGCATTCATAAGTTCAATGATATTTATGTGGGACGGAGGAAGAAACAAGAAAGTGAAACAGAGGCTGAGATGGAGGGTTCAAGTGATGACGTTGAGTCCCAGGGCTTAGCTTTCTTAGCATGGGAGTTCCATAAATCCATAAACCAAACAGAAAGTAAACTGGGATCCACTTGTAGGAGAACTATGAGGCAAACTGTAAGGGACAAACCAAAATCACTGAGATGTTGATGAAGGTAGATGATAACTTGAGGAAGGTGGATGAGAACCATATAAGGAGAGATAAACTGTTGTTGTAGATGACTCACAAGGGGAAAGATCTAGAGGCATATGACAACAAGGAGACAGGTGGAACTCATGGAGGAAACATGTATCATTCAGAGCATAATCCCTATCATAACAAGGATATAGGCGGATCTCATGGAGGGAACATGTATCATTCAGAGCATATTCCCTATCACCATTCTGAGGGGATTCATGGGGGGGAGAACCTCATGGACAGATAGGTAGCATGGATACTCCTAGACCATACTTGCCCACATTCACAGATGGAATTACACAGCATGAACCAGATGACTGTGTTGAGAAGATGGTCCATTGTACCAGAGAGTACAACAATTTTAGTATGACAATTCAGAGGCAGATGTCCCTAGATCATTACTATCAACTCAAATTCAGAAACAAACCTAGGTCGAACCACAAAAGCATCTATGAGTTTGAGCATAGGGCTGGGAAGATAGATATTCCCTACTTTGATGGTACGACCAAGATGACAACATAGGCATGGGTACAAAATTTGGACACTTATCTGCAGCTTAACCCCATGAGGGAGATGGAAGCCATCAAGTTTGCCACCATGTACTTAGATGGAAAGGCTCATGATTGGTGGTATCATGGATTGAATACACTATTCCACAATCAGATGGTGACATACACAGAGTTTACTCAGAGACTCATTGAATGGTTTGACCAGGGGGATCCTGAGTTACATTTCCGGGAATTCACATTGCTTAGAAAGATAGGAACACTAGAGGTGTACATTGAGTTATTCTAGAGGCTAGAAGTCATGGTGCAGGACATGTCACCGACCAAACTCATTATTCTCTTCACTGAGGGGTTGATGGAACCCTTGAAGGGTTGGGTAAAGGATTTTAAGCCTACCAACCTACAAGAAGCTATCTGGAAGAAGAGAGACCTAGGACCAGTTGCAAAGCCGAAATTTGTGCCTAGACCATCTCTTAACACAGGAGGAAGAGATCAGATACCTCCAATGAGCCTGATGGGATGTGACCCAAGGGGGTTTGACAGGGGAAGAGGTAGGATGGACGAGAATACTACAAGAAAATTAAGGAGGAAACAACTATGCTGCAAATGCAAGGAGCCATGGGACCCATCCCACAAATGCATGGGACGTGGCAAAGTTCACTACATAGAGGTGACTTCAGACAATGAAGAAGAGGAGTATTTCAGCCACATTCAGAACATGGAACTAGACACCACCGAAATTGCAGATGATGTGGCCAAAGGGCATGGAAGTACGATAAAAGAGAGGGCTACTTTGGCATCCATTAGTGGGGTTCCCAAATACAACACCTTCATAATGAGAGGACTCTTGCAGGGGCATAAGGTGTGAGTGTTGATTGATGGGAGAGCCTCTCACAACTTCATTGACTCAATATTGCTACAGAGGATGAATATACCCACCATTGAATTTTAAGGATTCAAGGTGGAGGGAGCAGGTGGAAGCACCATGCCTTGTAACAAGTACATTCTAGGCATTAAGCTTACATTGGGTAGGAATGAATTGGTACAATATGTTTATTTGATGGACATCCTGGACGCAAACATAATCCTTGGAGTGTAGTGGTTCAGTACGTTGGGGCCTATTAACATCAACTAAAAGACCATGGAGATGTCTTTCACGGAGGAGGGTGGACGAAAGGTAGTTCTCCGAGGTATGACATGCAACTCAGCCAAAGTAGTTACGACCAAGAGAATGGAGGTCATTTTCAAAAGGGAATAGATAGTGTATGCAGCTGAGTGCAAGATTTTGGCATGTGTGGATAAACAAGGCAAGGTTCACTATGCACCAAAGATTTAGGAGATCATTGACAAACACAGTAAGGTGTTTGGACCTATTCCACCAGGGGTACCACTGGAAAGGGGGTTTGAGCATATCATTGAGTTGGAGGAAGGAGCAAAACCAATCATCACCACACCTTACATACATCCAAATAAGTACAAAGATGAGATAGAGAAGGAAATCAAAGAGTTCTTGGATATGGGGCACATCAGGTCGAGTTTCAACACTTTTGCTTTTTCAGTTGTTTTGGTTAAGAAGAAGGATGGGACCATGCACATATGCATTGACTTCCAGACACTAAACAAGAAAACCATTAAAAACAGGTATCCCATACAAAGGATTGATGAGTTGTTGGATGAGATGCATGGGGATGTCTATTATCACTAAAATTTCATCCGCAAATGGTTACAGGAATCCATCATCTCCAAAAACCAATTAGTTCATCCATGGCCCAAAAAATTCATTTCCAAAGGGCATAAAACTATACAACTGCTTATAAAATTAGCATGCGCTCAGAATACATGGGAAGCACGCACACATGCGCCAACCAAAGAACACTGGAAAAGAGCACATACACCCGATGCACGACTGTGGATGCAAAAAGTCATGCACACCTCAGAACGATCCATTTATGATTCTAATCGGCCTCCCACCAACTTCTAGTTCATCTCCCAGGTCGATTTGACCATCAAATCCAAACTGAATCTAAGTGGGGGGTTGGTCAAAGACCTAGAGGTGCCCTGAAAGGCTCCTTGTTCACACTAAAGACCGATTGAATAATGCCTCAAAGATTTGCTATAAAAAGAGGCCATGGGTGCACTATATTTCCAAGAATCTACCTGTATTTTTATGCTTCCTATATTCTCCTGCAAGGAACCTCTTTCCTCATTGGAGCATACAAGCACCATTTCATTGAGCTATTCACATCACCTCTTGAGTGAATAAGCTTTGGATTTCTTCGCTATTTCCTTCTAGTTTTCTATTTGTAATAAGAGCTCTCACATTGGGGATTAAAGAGCCCTCCCTTGGAGGAAGAGGGGACCCATAAGTCTCCCTTTCTCTTTGGTGTTTTCCCACTAATACAATCTATCCATTGGTGGCATGAGTATTGGTCGATTGTTTGGTTAATTTTGGTTCTAATATTGTTATTCACTTTAGTTTAGTTTCTTTTACTATTATTAGCTTAGTTGTTTGTTTATTTCTTATGCTTGATGTTTTTAACTCCTGCATTCATTTATGTCATATTCAACTAACCCAACTGAAATTGCAAGTGTCCTTATTTTACTCATTTAGGTGACGAAGAGGATACAACAGATTGGTGACTTCATTGGGGATAGGTATCAATTTCCTCCCCATTTGGGTTGTTTGAGCACTTATTTTTGGTTTATTTAACTTGCAGGAATCACAACTGGCCCAAGACTTCCTGCAAAAAGCTAAATTTGGAGCTCAGCTAAGAGAATTTCATCTGAAATTTTCTTCCCGGCCATGTATCAGAAAATGCACGGGTTTTTTAACCCACAGTCACGTCTTCCGAGCACGTGCACTAAACTCACTATTTTTCTCAGATCATTTTGTGCACCTACGCCAAAAGTTCATTTTTTTATTTGTGCATTGGTGCCACATGCGCCTCTGTCTACTCTGCAACCCGTGCATCTGTCTACTCTGCGACCCGTGCATCTGTCTAGAAATTCAAACATTGTAAGCATTTTCGTGATATGTTGAAGGCTCGTAGCCTTCTTAAGATTGATTCTATGAAAATTGTAATATGCACCACACTTAGATTCCCTCTCCACATGAAGGTTTAGTCAAAACATAGGCACTTAGGGGGTTAAAATCAATATTTATCCTCTTTTTTCTTTCATTTTTCCACATGGATGGCTTGCTTTGATTAAATTTAAATTGGAATCATTCTATATCACATATATAGCCACTTTCATTGGGACCAGAAATTGAACATCAATCATTGAGTATGATCTTCTCTCATGCCATAAAGAGATCTTGAGAATCAAAAAAACGATTGAGGGAAAATTTCATCTCCCTTAAAGACAAAATCTTTAGGAGAGGACAACAACCCCCTTGGGACTCTTCTTAGTTTATTTTTCAAACAAATCTTAAATTTGTAAGGGCCCAAACATGCCCACATGCTACAAAGATAGGATAGTTTTGAAGATACTTTCTTAGATTACATCACTAGGGGAGTTTAAAGGTTATTGTAACGGGCCCATACATGCCCACATGTCCACAATCTAGGATAGTCTTTTGAATCTTTCTTATATTAAATCACACTCGAGAGTTAAAGGATTGGTAAGGACCCATATGTCCACATTCTAGTTCTCTAGGGACTTTAAAATTACGCAAGGTTGTACCAATGGAATCTAGTAAATTAGTTAATCAAGACTTGTAAGGACCAGACGAAGTCCACATGCAACAAGGTGACACCTAACTTATTAAAAATTTGGCACACTTTATCCCTTGTTCATACACAAGATCACTACTCACTCACAATAGTTTCATCTCGAATCGTGGAGGTTGAAGTAAGTTTCCTCCAAAGGGATTCTGAAACGCCCCACCCTTTTCTTGATGAAACTATCCAATCCCATTTAATTTGAATGAGATTGGTTCACACCCCCAATCTCTCAAACAACCACATCTAAAAGTTTTCTAAAAACTCACTAAGTTTTCCTCCACAGGAGGTGCCAAAATAAATTTCTTAGTCTAGGTAGGATCTCGGGGATAGGAATCCAAATAACTCCCTATTATTTGGTTCTCACATCTTCAAACATTAGAAGTTGACAAATAGGGAACTTTTAAATCCTCCAAGTCAAGTGTTCCTACACCATAAGGCAGGGAGATACCCATGAAAGGTTGAAGTCCGAGGTTTGGTTGTTCTATTTGTCCCCCCTTGAGGCACCCACCTCTTGGACAGGATCCATCCCATGACCCATTTCTGAGGCCGAAAATCTAACTGTCTCACTTTGACCGAGGTACCTAGTGACCAAATTTTAGGACATGTACCCAAGTGGCAATTGTGGGTTGCAATTGCACCTTGATCAGATTTTGTGTGGATATTGGGAAATATCACCATCTCTTTCGGGATATGCACCCTCTACCCCTCATTATAACTGATTGTTTCATCCTTCACTAGTTCCTCTTCTGGTGGCTTCATACCCCACTTTTGAGTGCTATTGGAAGGTCCAGTGCTATTTTGAGAGGAAGGATGTTACATATTTTATGACACGATCATTTGTTTTCTTTTTTCTCCCATGTGGACAAAATCTACCTACCCACATGTATGTTTCTTTATCAATTAATTTATGTATGATACTCTTGTGATTACGTGCGATTGTGAGATATATTGTGAAGGTCCAAAATTATAAAAAATACTCTTGTTCATTTTATTACTCTCATCACCATCCACACACATCCACTTTTCTATTCGAACATCATAGGGGACCCACACAATCCCCATCATTCCTGACGCTTGGTAAATATCCCTCCTATTCTAGGGGGAGTTCCTAGTATTGCCAACTCATTGGCTCCACCTTCTCACACCCCTATGAGTGCTACAGTCTTAGTATCAACTTTTCTTGGTTCCACTTTACTTGGGTCCACTTCCCAAGGTCAACCATCCACTCTCTCTCCTTTACAAGGAAGAGGGGGGAAATCTTCTTCCATTTCCATGGTATTAGTCCAAGAGGATTATTCCCATGAAGAACATGTGATATACTATTTGAGTCGGAGTCTCACGACTACCGAGACCAAATACTTGCATGTGGAGAAACTGGCCTTGGAAGTTGTTCCAGTTGTCCAACATTTTTGTCATTATATCTTATTACGTTGGACCACTGTTATTTCCGATTGCAACCCTATACAACATATCCTCACCCGACAATTGCTAGGGAGAAAGTACTCCAAATGGATAGTGATTCTCCTGGATTTTGACTTAGAGTTTGAACACACTAAGTCTAAGAAATCTTTGGTTTTCGCTGAATTGATATGTGACCTTCCCTCCACTGAGACAGAAAATGTGGAAGAGGATTCCTTACTTGACGAATCACTTTTTATTATCAATTTCGATGACGTATGGTACAGAGATATTATTATCTATCTCCATACTCAAACTTTTTGGCTCGATATATCTAGTACAGATCATCGTTGTATATGGTATCAAGCTCGTCAATACATCATTCTCAGTGATACCCTTTATTATCGTGGTGTTGACTCCATTTTTCGACGATCTCTCACTTACGTTGAAGCTGAGAAAGATTTGAATGGCTATCACTCTGGATCATGTGGCGGTCATATGTCTGGGTATGCCACTTCCCAAAAGATATTACGAGTGGATTATTTATGGACTTCTTTGTTTTAGGACCGCATCACTACTGTTCAGAAATGCCATGCTTGCTAAACTTATAATAAAAACATAAGATCTCATCCTTCTCCTTTACATCCTATAGTTTCCGTTGGTCCATTTTCCAAATGGGGCATTGACTTCATGACATGTAATCCTTACTTAGCCGGGGGGCATGGATACATCATCGTAGCTGCAGATTATTTCATTAAATGGGCCGAGGCAATGCCTACATTTGATAACACCCAGAGAAATGTAGCATTTTTCATATTTAATCATATCATTTCTTGGTTTGGTATCCCTCAAGCTATTGTTACTGATGACGGTAGTCACTTTCAAAATTTTATGATGTCTGAACTTACTGAAAAGTTGGGTCTTCGTCATGAAAACTCAACCCCCTATTAACCATAGGCCAATGACCAGGTTGAAGTGATCAACAAATTTCTCATTACTATGCTTTGACGGATGATAGGAATTCATAAGACAAATTGGCACACAATGTTGTTCTCAACATTGTGGGCATATCAGACATTCGTCAAATCTGCCACAGGATTTACACCTTTCCAGCTAGTTTATGGTATCGAGGCTATCTTGTCGATTGAATGTGAAATACCAAATTTGAAACTGGTCGTTGAACTTCTCCCCAATACCTCTGCTAAAGAAGATAATTTTTTGTATTTGATGCAATTAGATGAAACCCATCGCGATGCCACCCTAGTTATCGAAACTCAGAAAATGTGCTAAAGCCCAATATGAAAAACATGTCAAGCCACATGTTTTCTCTTAAGGTGATCTAGTTCTCCTCTACGAACAAGATCGTGATTTTCTAGGGGCTGGTAAATTCAAGGCCATGTGGCGAGGTCCTTACATTGTCAAACGTGTGTTGGAGAAGGGAGCTTATGAGCTAGTTGATTATGATGGAATCCCTTTGAGTGAGCCCCGAAACGGGCTTTACTTAAAGAAGTACTATGCTTAAGTCATTTTTTCATGAGTGCTTGTACTTTTAGTGTATCATACTCTTGTGTTCTTTTTTTTTGTTTGGTTTCGACCTTCAACTGCTTACCTTGTGTTGTGCTTGGTTTCCAAATGTTGGTGTCTTCGCTACCCTACATTGGCTTCGGTGATGGAGCTAGTCGTAACACTCAGAACTTAGCATCTCTTGCTTGGGAAATATATGCACTTATAGATGAATTGATTAGTCTACATGGTCTTTTCCTTGGTCGTGCAACTAACAATATCGTGGAATACAGTGCGATCATTTAATTATTGATCAACATTGTGTCTCTAGGAAGTTGTCATCTTATTCTACAACTCGATTCATAGTTATTAAGTCCTACAATTGAGTAACATCTACTCTATTCAAAGTCCTATGTTATTAAGGGTATATTTACGAATTCACCTCTTGGAACGTCATTTTGATTACATTGAATATCAACACATTCCTAGATGTGTGAATTCATTAAAAGATGCATTGGCTAATTATGTGTTAGACATACATTTGCAAAATTTATAAAATCCAATCACACTTTGTATATACAACAAGTAAGTCGGTAGAAGCCTCATATATATATAACGATAAATTTTTTACAAAAAGTGTTTTTGTTCGAAGACCAAAATATAAAAAATGTGAATCACATGGCTTCATATATAAATATAACATCAAGGATATTTATCCCTATAAGATGTGGTTTCCCATGCTACTCTACAAGGTAGTCGACCAATGGAAGCAGATACACCCACTGTGTGGCACTGATAACGCCTCGGGATATCATCAATATAGGCATCTGGGACATCCATCGTCAGTCCCTCCAAGTTTTGTTCTATAGCCTCGTAGTCAGCAACAATTAATCATGATACCTTGAACCTCTCCCATCCCCTCTAGATGGGGGATGAAACTAGAGGTCGATGAGGTCCCACGTCTGCATCATCAAAGAGATTTTTGATTAGTCATCGGATAAATAACATAAAAACATTTGATATTAAAAATTACAAAAAGTTATTAAAACAAAATGTACTTCTTACCTATGTTCCCCCATTGAGAACCTTCAGGGATAACCAAGTCTGGGTCACCTTAGAAGTCCAAGCCGACATATGCATAGTCATCTACCATAAGAATTTGGGGCCTCAACCAATCAAAGAAAATGTCATTATACATGATGATAGGACCAATCACATGCCATTCCATGAGGTCGAACCACCTCTTCATTATTGGATGTTGTGGGGAAGGTATATGCCACTCTACCTATAGGCATAAGTTTGGATCCCTCTCTAGGAAGAAGGACACCAAAACCAACCCGTATCTAAACTGTTTCGGGTCACCTCTCCTGCACTTGGTCAACTGTTTTTTCATGCTTCTGAGAACCCCATCATACCATTTGAAAACTCTGGGCTCCACACATTCCAGTGCATACTGGAAATCCCTCTGAAGAGCCATATGGGGATTTTCACTCCCTACCATGCTCGCGATGGTGTAGAGGATAGTCCGTAAAGGTAAGTCACAGACATATCTTATAGTGAATTTTCCGCTATGCTTCTGAGTACCGAGCATGCAATGTGATATGATATATTGGTCCATAGTCTCACCACCTCCCCTATTACCTGTTAGTGTAACTCGAGCCCCACAACAAGATAACCCTGTCAAGAAGTAGATATCCTCGATATCTATAAAAATAATGTGAGCCCCCACATGAAATACCTACTGGTCCACATCCCACATGTGAACTAAGTATTTGAGAAATCTCAACTGGGCCCTCATGCCCTGGATCTTGAATAATTTTAGCATTCTGCACCGTCGGAGAGAATTTACCATTCCTGGGTCATTCCCGACCAAGTAATCGTCATCCTCATGCTCTCTCTCTCGCCATTCCAACATCCTTACCATATAAAACCTGGAATGGAACATAAAAGAGAGATTAGCACTTTCATCTTATCCATGGAAACGTTTTATTGGAAAATACATCTCAAAACACTTTTTGGTTTGTGCACGTCGTAGGCTAGGAGACCCATACAGTGCAGAGTCATTGCAGTCAAGCCTAAAGGCCGCCTTCGATGATCCCGGGTCATCGCAAACCATGATATAGGGTGCCTATGACCACCTACACATGATGGTACCCTTGAAAACTTAACCCAAAAAGGATTTTTCAACTAATGAAAAGAAAAAATTGATCCATGAAAATTTGAAAGAGATGAAGATTACCTTTTTAGTGGAGACCATTCGTCAAATGATCAACCGTGCCTCCTGCAATATGCAATAGAAGTTTGAGGTAAAATGGGGGTTTTGGAACAAAGTTTGGGTGGAGTAACAATGGAATGGTAAAATGAAGTTTTTACCCAATTTTATCAACTTTTTACGTTTCCATTTGATTTTTTATATTATTTTATGTATTTCACCTAAACCCTAAAGTTATAATGGTATTACAAGTGTTTGATTTTTCGTAGGTGAGAAATCTAGGACTAGAATATTGAACATGATACATCTTTTCGGTTTTCTTTTATACATTTCTCGTATGTACAGATCCTTTTAGTGTTTTTCAGGAAAAACTTCGAGCTTAGTTTTTTCTCTTTCTCATTCTCGTAAATCAATGAGAAAGTAGTTGAGCATACTTTTGTCGATTTTTCGTACTCGTAATGGAAACATGAAAAACAAAACCTATGGAGTATCCTTTAATATCTTTTCACGCTCCGTAAAAATGAAAATATTTCTGAGCGACCTTGTTCTTTTCAAACTCGTAAAAGTGTTTGAAGAAAATATTTGATGAGCGGTAGGTTATCACTTTTTCGGTTTCATTGAATTAACTTAAGAAAAAGGAACTTCTGGAGTATTCTTTAAATGTTTTTCAGACTCTCTAAAATTGAAAAACCCATGATTTTTCTCTCTTTGGACTCATTAAACAAACATTGAAAGACCCATATGGGACCAAACCACTCCTTATTAGGGTTCATTAAATATACTCCGAGGGACTTGTTCGAAGGATGATCTTACATCAACAAGCATATGTTATCCTCCTCAAGCTTGTGTAAAAATAAAGAGGTACTCGCTAGAAATGGTGGGGGAAAATTTGGGAAAGAAATGTGTCTCTATATCTGTGTTAGTGGCAGTAATAGTCACTCTTGAACATGACACCCCCTTCATCATTGAATCCAGGTTGGGAAATCCATTTGTCTCTCGTTTTACCATCCTCATGTCCATATGTTGGGTATTCCTTGAGTCAATGCTGCGAAGATCATTTTCATGTCATTCATATGTTCAAGAGAAGTCTAGCCATAACAAGCCTCCTATTGAGTCGGCCAGTTGCAGTTATAAATTTTCTACCATTTCGGCCTTCCCTGTGTCAGTTTCAAGTCACTTCATACTCTGATCTAACTCAAATCTATTACTTGTTTCATGTCATTGATGGGGGATACATCAAGGCCCTCCTGTGATGAGTCTTTTCCTGTCGAATTCAACTCATTATCCGGGAAAAATACTTAGAAATTATTCAATACCTTAGATCGTGCATGCCTCAATGGCATGTCTCTTCACTTTCAATAGTGGGTTCACATCATTGACCCCTGATTGGGAGATTCCATCGAGTGTTCGACTTCAACTCATTTATTCACATTCTTTGGATTGTATTGGGGTACCTTGGGAGTAATTGACATCAATGGTTATTTCCCTCTCACTTGTTAACGATTCTCATCATTGACCGATAATCAAGTGGTTTCTACCATGCTCAACTTCAGCACCTGTAATCAGATGGTTAGATTCGTACTTATGGATGATAGAAATGAAGACCCTGGGTCATACCATTCTAGGCTAGGCTGCGATGGAGTATTCATGATTTTTATTGACACATAGATCCACTTTGTATGTCTCATGGTTATGTCTGAATTTTAAGTCTTTGAGAGCATAGATCCAAAATTTATTCTAGGTGGCTATGCCGATTCACAGTGACATGGATCCACAGTGTATATTTAGTGGCCATGAATCATTTGACACTTTGTAATATGATTATGGGAATGCCTATCTCGGACGATGGTATATTATTATGTTGATTCTTGACTGTTTGCAGGTTCTCGACCGGTGCACTCTTTGTTTTCGACACAGACATTGTACAAATTATTTCGATTGTCATGAGTTCCAGCCTCATACTTTGGGGGGCGTTCTATTACACATTATTTTGGTCATATTAGTGATCCATTGACAACATGTGTGCATGTTGCCAAAAATATCTTGTGTTCATGAAGAAAGTGAATGATTTTCTCTTTTCAAAAACCTTATTAAGGAGGATCGTCATAGGCTGCATCATAAGCAGGGTGTGACAATGCCTTGTTGTCGCACTATGTCCTAAAACTAGTTTTCAACGTCTTTTCAAGCTGCTCTATAGTTGGTGTGCGATGATGTCAAAAGGATAAGAAAAAGTCGAGATTAACGAAAGTTCTAGAAGGGGATATTCTAGAATATGAGGTGGCATCTGTATGGTTGGGATCCTACTCAATTCTCTGATTTGGTGGGATCATCCTAATCTCTTCAACCATCTCTCTTTCCCCTATATAAAGAGAAATTTCTCATGGAAAATTCTAAGTTTAATGAAGGTTGATTCAAGCAAGATTAATGTTGAATAGGCTAAGAATTGGATGAGGAATTCTACTTCAGTTCATACTTGAAGGCTTCATTTTGGTTCATCAAGTCATTGTGGATCTTCTTCATTCAAGGTTGGAGCAAGTGTGTGTTGGAGCAAAGGGTCATCAGAAGGGGACCTTGCAACATCAAGGCTTTGGTTGTAATCTCCACTTTAACTTTAATATAATACATTGACATGTTTCTTTCCCATAAAAATCATCTCATTTTATTGTATGATTCCTTGATCACATGCATAAGTTCTCTTTGAGTATGTTATATTGCTTTCACTTTGGTTGGCTTGTATTCCTTTGCAAGTCTAATATCACAAGATCACTGGAGTGGAGTTAGGAAGAAAAAGGTGAGAGGAAGAGATATTTAAACGGTATGTTTCCCATCTCTTGCTAGATAGTAAACTCAATGGTTAGAGCTTAGGGAAAGCGTCATGTCCTGTCTTGTTTTGTTCTAGATCTAGGTGGATCTAGGGAGATCTATTTATTTCTGCATTTATTGATAAATCTAATAACAAAGAGGAATGATGAAGATTACTCAAATATAAAACAAGCATATAAAGGAAAAAAAACAAAAAATAAAGATTTCAAGAAAATATTATGCACCAAAGGAGACATCTTCTCATTAGATGAATATGAAGTTAGTGAAAGTGAGACAGAAAGAGTTATATTCATGGAAATAGAAGACTCTGATAAAAAAGACACCGAAGAAGAACATGAAGAGGCAAAAGTTGACTACCGAGAAGATTTGTTGAGTGCCATAGAATTTATAAGAAAAGAAAATAAGAAAAACAAGAAGCTACAAGAAAAACTAGACAAGAAAGAATACACTCAGGAACTAGAACAAATGATTATGAAATTGAAGGTTCAAATAGAATAAGATAAAATAATTGAAGAAACACTCAAAGAACAATTAGAAGAAAGAGACAGGATCATTGGAAATTTGGAAACAAAGATTGTCACATTGAGAAAGGATTTTCAAAAGAAAAATATGCAGAACAATTTAAAAGTTTTGGATGACATTATCAGTAGTCAAAAGCCTCATCATGACAAGTCCGGACTTGGATACAATCAGACAAAAAAAGGATCAATCTCCAAAACAATAGAACAAGAAACATATCCAAAATGCTATTCAGAAACAATCAAAGGGGATATGAATACCTACAAGGAAGATTACATGCACACTCCTCCACCGAGAAGATTTAGATTTCAGAATCAATGACCGATAGAAACAAATGGGCCTCAGGAATAAGAAGGATTCATAAGATTAAATCCTTTCAGAATATATTCAACTCCCAGGTATCAAACTATCTTTTTTGGTTTATGTTATGCATGCAATAATTTTGGACATAAAGTTGTAAATTGCAGAGATAATAGCAGAACATAAACAACTTTGAAAGTAATACACAAAATGGTTATCCAAGAAGGCCTAGTGAAACACAGAGAAGAAGCTACAACATGTTTGAATCATTGAGAACTGAAGTGGAATGCTACAAGTGAAACAACTTTGGAGACATGGCCAAACATTGTAGACTGAAAACCCCCCTAGAGAACCACAAAAAAAAAACAATAGTTGCAGATAGGAACCTCATAAGAGAACACGGATAAGAAAGCAAAATATGTATAGCAATGAAGAATGCAAACTTGCTATACAAGATAAGCATAAGAAATGTGGTTGGTATGTTGACAGTGGATTTAAAAAAAACATGACAGGTGATAAAGACAAGTTTTTTACATTAAGAAAGGAAAGAGATGGATCAATCTCTTTTGGAAATGATGTTTCAGCTAAAATCATTAGAAAAGGCACAATCAAAATTGGAGACAATAATATTAAGGAAGACAATGTTCTACTAGTAGAATATATGAAACATAATATTCTAAGTGTAAGTCAAATGCGTGACCAAGTTCATAAAATTACTTTCGATTCATAGAAGTGTGATATAAGAAAAGAAGGTTCAGGAAAATTGATTGCAATAGCCGCAAGAACTTCAAGCAACATATATGTATTAAGTGAAATTGTTAATGAAAAGTGTTGTTTAGGAAAGGAAGATGAAGTTTGGATATGGAATAGAAGAATGGGTCACATAAACTTTGATAACCTTGTCAAAGTCAGTAAAAAGGAAGCAATTAGAGAAATGCTCCAAATCACGAAACCAACCAAAACTTTATGCAAGCATTGTCAACAAGGAAAGAAAACAAAGACCATGCTCAAATAACAAGAATATTCAATGACAAGACCAATGGAAATTTTGCATACTGATATAGTTGGACCAACTACAACAAAGGGTTTAAAAGGTGAGAAATAATTTATGTTATTATTTGATGATTATACAAGAATGATTGGAGTTTGATTTCTCAGGAATAAGTCATAAGATTTTGAAAACTTCAAGGTCTACAAGGAAATGGATTCAAAAATCAAATGTTTGAGATATGATAATGGAGGAGAGTTCACTTCAAAGTGATTTATGGACTTCTGCAACAAGAATGGAATAAAAAGAAAATTCTTTATTGCTAGGACACCTCAACATAATGGAGTTGTTGAAAGAAAAAATAGGACAATACAGGAAATAGCTTGAACAATGTTAATGGATTCCAAATTGAAAGATATTTTTTGGAAACATGCAATGCATACAACAATTCACATTCAAAAAAGAGTAATGTTCAGGAAAAACAATGAAGAAACTCCCTACGGGCTATGGAAAGGAAGACCAACAAATGTGAAGAACTTTAGATTATTTGGAAGCAAATGCTACATCAAAAGAGAAGATGGCGAAATGGGAAATTTTGACTCTCATGTGGACAAAGGAGTACTTGTTGGTTACTCAAGTACAAGGAAAACATACAAGTGTTACAATCTAAGGTTGAACAAAGTTGTGGAAAAAATAAATGTAACAATTGATGAAATAGGTGGAAGATAATTAAAGGAAGAAGAAAATGAATCAGTGGAACAACTTTATGAAAAAGAAGAAACAGATGAAGAATAAGTAGAAGGGGAAGATGAAGAAGATCAGACAGAAGTAGAAGAGCAAGTTCAACAAGTTCCTCCAAAGAAACCTAGCGAACGAGTACAAAAAAATCATCCTTCAGATCAGATTATCAGAAACAAGGATGCAGGAGTTGATACTAGAAGAAGAAACTGTTCACCAAAACAAATTCACCTAGAACTCTTATCTATGATTGAACCAAATAGTTTTGAGGAGGCCAACAAGGATGAATTCTGGAATAAGGCCATGAATGAAGAATTAGATCAAATAGAGAAGAATGACACTTGGGAATTGGTTCTAAGACCAAGGAATAAGAATGTGATTGGCACAAAGTGGGTTTTTAGAAATAAATTGAATGAATATGGACATGTTACAAGGAACAAAGCTAGATTGGTATGTAAAGGATACACACAGGTTGAAGGAATCAACTTTGAAGAGACATTTTCCCCAGTTGCTAGAATGGAAGCGATCCAATTTCTCTTAGCTTATGCATTCTCCAAGAATATTAAAGTGTATTAGATGGATGTGAAATCATCTTTTCTGAACTGGGAACTTGAAGAAGAAGTCTACATTGAACAACCAAAAGGATTTCATTTTTCAGAGAATGCAGATTATGTGTGTAAATTGAATAAGGCCTCGTATGGTCTAAAATAGGCTCCAAGAGCATGGTACTCTAGACTAGATAAATATTTACAACAGTCAGGGTTCAAAAAAGGAAGTGCAGACAACAACCTCTACATCAAGGTAACTCAATATAGTATTTTATTAATTGAAGTTTATGTTGATGATATTATTTTTTGAAGTAATGATGAGAGGTTAAGTCTGAAATTTGCAAAGGATATGCAGAATGAATTTGAAATGTCATTACTCGGAGAAATATCCTTCTTTCTAGGTCTTCAGATATGCCAAAGAAACCAAGAAATTTGTATTTCTCAAATGAAGTATATCAGAGAAACGATAAAGAGGTTTGGAATGGAAGATTTCAAACCAATTACCACTCTTATGCAAACCAATTACAAGTTGAGAAAAGATGATGATTCAAAGTCTATAGACCAGAGGAAATATAGGTCAATGATTGGTAGCTTTCTATATGTGACAACATTCATACCTGATTTAATGCAGTTATTTGGATAGGTGGCACGATTTCAAGCAGCACCAAAGGAATCACATGTCTTAGTAGTGAAGAGGATTTTTAGATATCTCAAAGGAACATAAGATTTTGGATTATTGTATCCAAAAGGAAAGGATTTATCACTTATTGCCTACACAGATGAAGATTGGGCAGGTTTCATTGATGACCAACAAAGCACCAGTGGAGCAATGTTCTACTTGGGTGAGTGTTTAGTATCTTGGCTAAGAATGAAACAATCATCAATATCTTTATCTACAACCGAAGTAGAGTATATTGCAGCGGCAGGATGTTGTACACAGGTTCTATGGATGAAACAAACTCTAACAGATGTACAGGTTGAGTATGATGATCCCATTCCAATCTATTGTGATAATACAAGCACCATCAATATCTAAAAGAACCTGATGATGCACTCCAAGACAAAGCACATTCCAATCAACTATCACTTTCTATGGGAAAACGTTGCAGAGAAGAACATCATAGTTGAATATGTGGGAACAAAAGAACAAGTGGCATACATATTTACAAAACTACTTCCAAGGGAAGCCTTTTAGTATCTTTGCCAGAGACTCGGAGTAATTCTCTACTCCAAAATTAATTCTTATCTTATATGTCTTATATTTACACGAGGAAGCACCATAAAAATGACAGTTCAGTTAGGTGGAGCAACACCGGATGGAAAGATACCTTTTCTATTGATGGCAAAGGGGGAGAGATTTATCAAATGTAGGATAGAGAGTTAAATTCATGGAGAAATAGCATAGAGGCATGGTTCCAGGGGGAGCGATGGTCACACGAGGAGAATGAGTGATATGAATTCAATATTGCATCAGGGAGAATGAGTGATAGGACTTCAGTATTGCATCAAATTGTTTCCATCAATGCCAAAAGGGTAGATTGTTGATTAATTGGGTTGGTTGTCATTGATGTCAAACCTTGAAGAAAGTTTGGTAGCAAATTTCGGTAGCACAAAGGTATGGGTAATGGACCCAAGTTTGTTTGATGTATAATGGTATGAGGTTTAATATATTTGTAGGTTCTAGATGGATAATACATGTCATGCCATTTCCAGTGGTATGTGGAATGTCACATAACTCCTCACTGTTAGAGAGTTATGGCCATGTGAATTTGGAGAACCCTCCTGAGTTATCTAGAAGCCCCTAAAAGGTCAAAGTAGTCAAAGTGGTTACAAAGAAGAAATTATTTAAATAATAAAGTCGTTGCAACAAGAAATGGTGAGTTTACTATTTAGGGATAAGTCAAAGTAGCTGCAAAATAAATTATTTAAATAATAAAGTTAGTGGAGAACTTACTATTTGTGGAAAGTGGTTAAGTTAAGTGGACAAGTGGTTAGAAGTGGGTTATCCTTAAAATAAGGAAAGTGGGTTAAGTTGGTTAGAAGGTAACCCCTTGAGGAAGCTACATGGAAGTATAAATAAGAGGCAAGGATATCTCATTTGATGATCATTGAGAACATTGAATATATATTATTGTGTAAGGCTTATTGTCGGTACTCATTGATATATTTGAAGTTGCGAAAGTATGAGGTAGCACCAAGGGTTGACGATGAAAGTTTCAGAATTACAGAGAATACAAAAAACCCTAAGTTCTAAGGTGTACGCGGGCTAACAATACAATAGAGGTTGTACATATGAGGGCTACCAGTATAATAGAGCGTGTATGCATGTAGGATGTTAGTATACTAGGAAGCGTACGTGAGGGGAAAGCCACAAAAAATTGATGAGATAAAGAAGCCAAGGTTCTAGATTCTAAGAACAAGCTCCCAGGAAGGTCTGCAATGATCAGATACATCAGATCTATCCAATGGTTCAAAAGGCATGTCTTATTTCTATGAGTAGTTGGATGTATGCATGATAAATGGTTATGGATAATTTAGGATTCTCCCTAGAGAGATTAGTGGTTGCATGGGATATTCTGTATAAATCAGATCTAAATATAGTGCCAGTATAAGCAATATTTATCATTGTTAGAGTTGAGGTGCATCTAGTATTTCTTGGCATATGGTTAATGGTTTTTGTGAAACATGAAGTAGCTGAAGTATTGAAAGGATGAATATAATAAAGGGTTTTATGTATAGTTCATGTGAGGGTTATTATATTGATTCACGATAACACACACTCATTTGGCACATGACTAGAGAGAGATGTAGAGTATTTGGGTAAAGGTTATGTATGAGGATGCATGCAGAGGGTACAGTTATAGTTTGTATAGAATGACAGGTTTCACATCTATGTTAAAGAGGTTGCAGAGGGTCAGAAGTTTTCAGAAGAAAGAAAACCCTATTTTTCAGAAGGCATACGCAGGCTGCGTAACAGATAGGTCACGTACATACGCAGGTTGTTGTATAGATAGTGCACATACATACGTGTGTTGTATAGCTATAGGTCATGTATGTGTTGTATTTGTTTGATACATGCTCAGTTTAGGTACAGGTTGATTGTAGGGAAATAATACAGGTTGGATGCAGGTCAGTGGTACATGTTGGTACAATTTTACAGTGGTATATATCATAGTGATAGTGTGACAGTGATTCCATCATTCTACTTCTACGTCAGGGTGGTTGGACGGGGCAAGGATAGGTGGTTGTAGTCACATTTTGGTTTTAGCTGGAGAACATAGGGGGTTGTAGCCTCCTTTTGGTTGTTTCCAGTGAATTGGGGAGTTGGATCTTCCCTCAGGTTGTAGCTTGATTAACTAGGGGGTTGGAGCCTCCTTCTAGTTGTAGCTGGAAAACAAAGGAAGCTGGTTCTTCTAATGAATTTAACTCTTAAAGACACATAATAAAAATCATTCGGTGGTTTTCTACCACTTTGGGTTTCCATGGAAAAACATTGGTGTACTGTGTATGTGTATGATTTCTCATTTTTTCATTGTTTATTTACTCTGCAACTATTGGATGATAATTCTACATTGATCATAAAGAAATATAACACTTTCATAGTATGTTTTAAAATGATTTAATTCCTCTATTACTAATGCACCCCCCCTCTCAGTAATCCAACAACCACCTACTATACTAAAGAAGAGGGGGGACAGTCGATAGTCGGCACCAAGACCAACAAAGCAGGGTTGATTACTCTGTCAGGCCCAATGTGACCTCATTCTTGACCCTTGTGTTAGAAGGGCTTCCCAAAGTCAGTGATATAGCAATTGGATTTCACTCCCTAAATCAAAGCTTTATGTTTTTTTAGCAGATTTGGAAAGGTATTCTCACAATCCTATTCCAAATCTCTACACCTAAGCTAAGATGGGTTTGAAGAGCCCTAGAAAAGTTGCTAGATAATTTTTAATTAGCGCTTGATTTTAGGCTATTGTTACTCAAAGGAGTGGTCATGAAACTGATGGCGTTTCGACTTGACTCTTTAAACCATGCAAGAGGAAAATGAAATGAAAGAATTTAAATTTCGATGAAAACTAGCTATGGGAAGGAGCAAGAGGTTTTAAGAAAAGAAACAATTTCTTGATAGATTACTATGTGTGCACTTCTAATGACAAAAAATATGAGCCAATTTTCCAGATAAACGGAAGCAAAATGACCCAAATTTTAAAAATACCATGCAAATGTCATAGTTCACTAATTAGTACACCTATATAACATTGAAAAGAACAATGTAATAAAGAAAAATTGATACAAATCCTTGTTTCATAAGAGTAATGTCACATAAGGATTTCAAACTTTTATGCTCTCTAGAAATTCTTAACCTTGCCAAGACATAAGAAGTGTAAACAGGGTGACCTTAGTATGCAAGAAATCTACCTTTTTCAACCCATCTATGCTCCCTACTAGTAGACTATCCATTACCCATCCCATCTCACACCTTGAAAATTATGACTCTCATCCAAAACATCTCTTCACTAATTTAAGACCCAATATAAATTGTTGAACATCCACTTTAAGCTCAATCTCAAGGAAGACTCCTAGAAATACATGCTACATTAATGTGGCTACACGGTCACCTGGAATTCTGAAGTCTTACACATATCCATGTAACCATTCTCCAATGCACCAACCAAAAACCTTCTCATCTAACCTATGCACATGGAATCCCTTTAAGGATTCTAATGAAAAGAATTATGATAAGTAGTTTTCAACACTTATTTTCCTTATGTTGCATAACTCACATCATAATTTTTTTTCTATATTAGATTAGGTTATATAATATTATAGGTCCATAGAGTGCAAGTAAATTCAAGGACTTATGTTTAGGCTCTATAGGATATCCTTTGAACACCTTACAATGTGAGTAGAGCCCATATTGGAAACTAATGTCCTCCACTTCAACACCATGAGGATCAAGGGTCAAATGTCATGTGGCATATTGATGTTGCCATGCCAACATGATGATGTCAACAATGTAAAGTGCTAGGATAGGTGAACCAGTGAAATCCTGTGAGATGGCATGGATGACATCGACAAGGGGGAATGGATAATACAAGTGGCATTTCCAAGATATGGCACGTGGAATTGACATAGGTAAAGGGACCCTTATTTTATCAAAATCACTCTAAGTATTAATGCCTCAAAATCTACAAGAATTTAATTGAATCTTATAATGTATTTTCAATCCACCTCTCCATGGGGATTTCATTATTCATGTTTTGAATTGCATAAATCCTTTCCTAGAAATGATACAATGCATGATGAGACAAGGATGACACATATGCATGGTGGGTGAAGATAAAACATTGATGTGAATAGTAAATAGAGAGTAAAGGTGCATATGGAAATCCTAGAAAGTGTCATACTGCCACACTAACAATAGCAGGGTGGATTAATGGATGTGTGGAATAATCATATTCAACTATGTGGTATTGATGATCACAACATGGAATCTTCAAAAGGACAAGTGGTGGCCCCATATTCCAACACATGGAACTAATAGTGAAAAGGTTTCCAAGATTGGTAAGGTGCCCTTCTTATCAAAATTTATGTAAGTATTTGAATCTCAAATTTAAGGGAGAATTTAGTTGGATGCTATAAATCATTTTGGTTCTACATGATCATGCAATCTTTTCCATTTATGGTTTTTTCTACATGATTACTATGCCAAACGTAAATTTGAATTTTACTTCATTTATAGTTTCTTAAGTCTGATTTGCATGAGTGAATTTTGGACCTAATATTATCCACCATACATAACTCCTCCCACAAACCATAATTAATCTAAGCATTTCATATAGGATGAAATTCTCTTAAAGGCATATGATCCTTCCATGTGGTGCACATTTAGGGTGAAACATAAGTGTGATGAGTTTTTAGTCATGCATTATTACCATGAAATTAAGGGAGGTGTCGGGAAATTCAACAACTCACCATTTTTGTCATCAAGTTCTCTCTCTTGGTTCCCTCCGCAAGATATGCCTCCTTCCTAACTCTTCCCTCGAGCTCTCTCTCCCGGTTGGTCCTACATGCCCTAGCTCTCTATCTCCATCTTCCTTCTCCCGACGTGTCCTGCGTTCGCTATCTCTCTGTCTCCAGCTTCCTTCTCTAGCGTGTATTCGATCATTCTATTCCATACTCCATATTACTTATCCGACGTTTATTTGATCATTGTATTCCCTACTCATATAGTATTTTATTCATCGCTTTGGCTTCTGATCGACGCTCTGCTATATTGTCTCATGAATGGGCGTGCACGAGTGCAATATGAGATTTCGTTTTAGTGTTATTTTGTTGGGTGTTCACAAGTGCAATATGAAATTTAGGGTTAGTGTTATTTTGTTATAGTTATTTTATTTTGTTTTATTTATATATATATATATATATATATATATATATATATATATATATATATATATATATTATATATTCAATTTTTTATTTTATTTTTTGTTTTATTGTTTTATTATATTTATATTATATATATTAAGACAAGTGGATCAATGAAATAAGGCATCAAATATATGAATAACACATGTGAAATTCCTTCAATGATCAACTAAATCCATAAAGAAAGGGGTGGCCCCTCATCAATCAATAAAGAAGACCATCCCTTAACATGTAAATAATACCATCCCTTAACAATATGTATGCAAGGAGGGTGAGATATCCGCATGAGATGATGATTAATATCCAAATAAAACCTAAACAAGTGTGAAATAATCCCACAATTAGGCTAGGGCATAGCTCCATGGAAGGCTCCTCCACCAAGTAATAGGGCATAAAAATATGTAGAAGAGGTAAACACTCAACATGAGAGTGTAATATATGTCATAAAAAACCATATAAATATGTGTATGAATCCTCAACATGAGAAAGGGAATTCACCTCATGAACCTCACACCATGCTAGATCATATCAACCTAAATGAATGTGAAATAAAGTGATATCAAGGGGATAATTCCAAGCAAACAAAGATTCCAATACAATATTAGCTTAGCCATAAATTGTTGGGGTGTTCCATCAAGGGAGTCATACGTCAACATTCATGTTGTATCATCAACCATCCAATTATCATAGGGAATCCACAACCAAGTCTACTAGTATGAAAGGAAAGCAATCACCAAGACAACTAGAGCATCAACATCATCTAGCCATCGCTGAATACATCACTAATAGTCTCATAAAATGAAATCACAAATCGTAGGCCATCCAAAGATCAACTTGTAAACCTACCTTTGTGATGAAAATCACAATAGTGAAAAAATACTAGCGTAGGCCTCATGTAAAATGAGGGGTAACAATTCCAACACAAACTGGATAATTTTGAACATAATCATAATTTCATTCCTCTTGCCAATGTGAATTTATAGTAGGTTTGATTCCTAGATTGCAACCCCAAAGGATGAACCATCAATAAATTGACTTCATTAACTCAAGTGGATCTATTGTTGATTCTCTTGGTTAAAGTGGATTTAATCACATTGTTTGATTATTGAATTACCAAGTCGAGTTGATGTCAAGTACATGGATAAAGTTGTTGAGTATTATATTGGAGCCAAAGTCAACCTTAGTAGAGTTATTATCTATTATATAATTACATTTGATTACATTTAAAAACCCTTTGAATTATTAACTTCAATAAATTTCATCTAATATAATTGTATTGTTTGTGAAAATGAGTCTTTGTAGAATGATTAAACTATTGTATTTTTGTATTTCTAATATGCACTCAAATAGTAAGCATAACAAAATTGCATGGTAACGAAGAATAAAAGAACAATAACATGAAATGATTCTATAATGACAATAGAAGTAGTGAAGTAGATCTGAAACATAAAATTACTAATCCACTCTCATTTTATTTATCTAACATAATTGACCTCATATTTACACAAAATGATATCTCAGACACATTAAATATTGTTTATTATAGTCATAAACCTACCCTAAGCACATTTTGAGTGAGAAAACATCCTTTGAAACAATTACATACTATAGAATGGAAGTGGGTACATATTGAAAGGTGTGCCCTCATTCAACTAGAAGAAATATGAAATCAAAAAACATGTGCATGCTAGGTGACACTTTCATTTTGAGGGTTGATATATTAATGTCAATCACTTGATCTAATGACAACAAATTGCCAAAGCTTAGATTTCAACATGCCTACCAAGTGGGATGCAAATGAATGGTTGAAGGATCTTGCTATTGGATCTTGTGTGTTGAATGGATGAACACACTTGATTGTATACTTGGTAATACTAACACCGCATCTGGATTCCATACACTAAGAACTCCACTCAATCTAACCCACATAGATTAATAATCACACTAAAAATCAGAATAAAATGTCTCATGCCAACTAAGTTAATTTTAATCACAATCACATTATCAATGTTCATTCAATCGTTAACAAGGCGTAGTTGTAAGGTAGAACCAAGCAAAGCTTGTAGTTGCAAGTCTTCATATATGGCCTAATAAAGCATTGTTATGAGATGAGTTAACATTTTCTAATATTGACATGCTATGACATGGTCTATATAAAGATGTGAATCAACTAATTCATGAGACTCTTTGAAAAAAAATCAACATTGGCCCCATTCACAGGTCAGTACTGTTGCCCATCATGTACTCTATCCCTAGTACAATGTCTTTTATTAATAGTTGTTTCCTTTAAAATTCGATCAGGGAAATCAAAATGAAACGAGGATGAGATGGGTCGATATATATATTGGGTGTGAGAGTAATATTTGATTCTATGTTGGCTCTCAACCAAGTTTGGAGGAAACATTGGTCGGGTTTGACCACTTTTGGACTTCAACAGGCTGGTCGAAGATGGAGTGCTCAGGCAGAGCTGAGATCACGGGATCTCACTTATTTTGTGGACCCATCAAGGGGTTCATTAGGGTTTTTGTATTAGGGTTTAGGGGACGTAGGCCCATGGGTTTACCCATGATTAGGCCTTTTTGTAAGGGATGCAAAAATATAAATAAGAAGGAATGTAATGTATAAGTAGTGCACTTAGTGAAAGAAATGTAATGGGGGTTAAGTGCAAGAGACGAGTAATGTGTATGTAGCTAAGTGAGAGTGGTTATGAGTTGATTCATGCAACAGACAATGTATGTAATTCTCTATGCGAGTTGGCTCTGTTCCCTCACTTGATTTTGGGGAAGGTAGACCTGGCGCTTAGTGCCCAGATCACCTGTTCGGTGTGAATCTTGGCTCTATGTCTTAGTGCACATGAGAAGATGAATGTAAGAGATTGAAGCAAATAATAGAAGAAGAAGTAGTTGGTGGTCGTAGCCCCACACTAGCGTGAACCATGTAAATCTTGTGTTGATGGGTTTCTTTGTGCTACAATATTTATGTTGCTTTGTGCTAGAATGTTTATGCTGTGGATTTGATTAGTATATTGATTGTTATGTATGATACATAGATCTATGAATGCTTAGTGCCTTATTTATGTTGAATGTGCTAGATCTGACTTATGATGATAAGAGCATTGTGTATTTTTTCATTCTTACCGCACCGATATATTCTTAGGATCTGTTCTGCGATGTGAATGAAACTAATATATTAATGAATGTTGTTCCTAAGTACCCTACGAAGTGTTGTAATCATAAATCTGTGTCCCAACTTGGTTACAGACACCTGGGTCTTGTAACCCCCCCCCTCGCTTCTACCTCGGGTGAGACTTCACCTTCTTCGCAGGTGTTGCCGAAAGGGCCGGTAGTTAGGGTCTTGTTGGTGCGTTGTTGAAGTGTTGAACCTTGAGTCTACCCCTATTCCAACAAATGGTTCCATTGTCAGGACCTGAAACTGTGATTTTTGGGAACTGAAATAAAGAAAAGAGAAGCTATGTACGTAGATCTGTTGTTGTAGTGCGCAATACTCTACTTGACCTATGAAGCTCTGTGATAGGAAAGAGATCCAATCTAAAGGTAAGAGGTAAGATATTAAAGAGGTAAATATTTGTGTTTTGGATAAAAGAAAGACAAGTGAAAATTTTTGTTTCGAAAGAATGAATCTAGGTATGTTTGATAGATTCTTTCCTAATATAAAAGCTATGGTACAGTTAGAAGAAAGAGTTAATCTGAATAAATTTGATAGAACTAGAAAAATATATGTTATTCCTATGCATAGAAAGAGTTTTTGGACTAATAAGTGGATGAAGGAACCTAGAAATAATTCTTGCAGATTGCAGGTCCAACACGTGATCCTAGTGCACAGTACAGGAGAAGTTGGGGAACATACAAGAGGAAGATTGGATTGACACTATGTTATAACTATAGAAGACCAAGACATCTTGCTAAGGAATTCTTTGGTGCAAGTCCTATTTGTCTTTATTGTAAAATTGTTGGTCATGAATTTGAGGATTTCCCAAGGATGATTGCTAAAGTTGAACAAATGAGCATGAGTCAAGAGAATGAGAGCATGTTAGAATATCATAAAGAGAAAGAATCAGAGGAAGTCCATACTACATTAGTACAGTTAAAAAAATAAATGAATGATAACAAAGATGTCAGTTTACCAGAAATCATGAAAGTAAAACAATGTATAGATACAAGAATATGAGACTTCGACATAGATTGTACCTTGGATGAGGAAACACAAGTGAATGTTATGTCAGAAAGCACTTGGGAAATTTTGGGAAAGCCTACTGTGGTACCTTCATTGGGAAGAATAGGTTTATTTAAAGGAAAGATGATAACCCTGTGTGGAAGAGTTACTAATGTACCTATTATCATCCATGGAACATCGACATAAGAGGAATTTGAAGTTATTAGGTTTGTTGAGAACAACGCCCCTTTCCCATTTTTGTTAGGAAAGACTTAGATCGAGAAGGATCAAATCATAAGGAAAGTAGAGGAAGAAGCTACAAAAAAGAAAAAGCAAGAACTAAGGGACTTCATAGCTAGAAAAGTAGATCGACTGATAGAAGAACGAGAGCATAAGTCGAAGCAGCAGAAGGAAAGATAATTATCTATCAGAGTGCAAGAAGGTTTGAAAGAACTATCCATGCAAGAAGAAAGTATATCCACCCAGGAATCAGTAAGGGTAGGGATATTAACTTCAAACCCTTTGAGAGTACATAAACAACATGAAGTCACTACAATAGGAGAAAATAAGAATAAGAATGGAAAGAGAAATCCAAAAATAGCTAGAGAGACTCATATCACGGGAAAGAAGGCAATGAAGCTCAGTAAGAAGAAAACCAAGTTAGAGAATCTACAAGAAGTTACAGATAAGACTTCGCAGGAGGAAGGTTTGCAGAATTTGAACCTCATCAGAAAAACAAAACCACGAAGAATGGGACTTCACCTTGACAAAGCTATATGACCGTTGGAGGCACCCCGGTCGTTAGAATGATGCTCTGAAACGTCTAGGAAACACATTTATGGGTGAATAGAATGCATTTGGGATGTTGAGACTGTTCCATAACAGACAAATTAGCATTGATGGAAGCATTCCTGCCATTGGGAGAATCCATTACGATGCTCGCTTATTTAACCCGTCCGACGTTGCGCCAGGACCACTTTTTGGTACCCGTGATTATCAGAGACAAGAAGAGAAGTGATTGTGTGTTGAATTCATGTTATCAGACGTCATTTTCTATTTTTCTACCTCGCTATTTGTTCACCTACCCCGAATTATTTGTTAACAGTGAGAATGTTGATCAAGCGCACTGAGCTAAAGAAGTCTGTCAAAGAGGTTCTGAAGAATTTTATGGCTGATAAAGCTATGTCTGAAGGAATACATGCATTGTCGACCAAGGGACTGTAGGCTTCCCCCTCAACTGTACATCGTTTGAGCCATGTCAACCCCACTAATAAGAATTGAAGTAAGCACCACGACGATCTGGCTAACATGAAGTAGATCCCATCATTCTTACCTGATTATATCTCGCCTTTGGCTGGTGCGGTCAACTACGATAGCATCCCACAGGACTTTAAGTAAACATTGATCATCCCGTACATCTTGAAGGGGATATGCATGGTTGGAAGCCAGTTGGGACATAACCCGTCTCTGAAGAACAATGATTTCAATCTCGGTGAAACAAATAAATACGTGATGCTTGTGCCTCACAGATACCTGATGAAGATGATTGGGAAGAAGCCTTTCATAGTCTCCCAACCTTGGATAAAGGAGCTCGCACAGTCCATGATACCGAACGTCATGAATATCCATCACTTTGGACGACATTAGGAGGTTAATGTACGTGTTAAACTCCTTTTGTCATGCTATCATGGAGGATACCTATGGCTCCATAGGCGTATTATTATGGATCTGACGTTGATCTACCTAATCATAGGGTGGAGCATGCAGGGACCCGACCCTCAATAGTTCTACATAGGGAAGGCTTCATATCACTCCCTGGCACAACGCATTAAGGAGGCATACGATGAAGTTGAGAAGGGAAAGAGAAGCTAAAAGGTAGCCTCCATCTAGGATGGTGCAGTGTGCCTAGCTTGCCAACTCATAGCTGGAAAGCACATCAGAAAGAACCGCCCCACCCAGGTCACCGGGTTCATGGTGAACCTTGCATGGAAGTGCATGGAGGGGATGCAAATGAATTGGGCGAGCTACCTCATCAACGAGCTCGAGAAATACTACTGTGAAGTGAATGATCAAGGATATGAGTTCCATTTYAGCTGTTTGTTGGTGTTGATCACATTTGTTCCTTGGAAAATGTCGGAAGGAGATACCTTCCCAGAGATTGAACCGTCGGAGCCATTGGCTGCGAGGTTCTCGACCTTATGGTACACGAATGACATTTCCAAGAAGTGGTAGTYGAACGCAGTGTTCCATGCCTACTATAAACAAMTAAAGGTTGTCATTGAATCTRTCCCTCGCATGACACTACACACCTTGCACCRGTACAAGCCAATCGCTAAGTTTTGCGYAGATCGACATTTTATATATATCATTGCACATAAGGATGAGAGAAAGGAGGAGTTACAATCCTACTATAAGTTGACCGACAAAGACATGGAGGAGATCATGAAGGAGTGGCAGAAAAAGTTTCTTTTACCAGTAGATGATGCAGAACTCTCCGACCCTGATATTATAGGAAGCACCTTGGTCACTCAGGTCGAGCATGTTGGGAAAACAAGTGCGAAGAAGAACAAGAAAAATGAGGAAGACCAGGATGTACAGACTAATGAGAAAGACAACGGATCGGAAGAAAGTGGACCTGGATCTCTTGAAGGAGGAGGAGGAGACAAAGTAAATCAATAATAAGGAGGAGAAGAAGGAGAAAAATAAGGAGAAGGTGAATCTACACCATCGAAGGATCCCCCTACCGAGAAAGAAGCATCGAAGAAGAGGAAGGGTTCTCTGCAGAAACCCTCGGTAAGAAAGAATACCCATGCCCGTAAGCCCCAGATGGAGGCCACATTCACAGAGGATGACATCAGTCTAGCCCATGAGTAAATGGAGGATGTGTCTGAGGACCTCTTATAAATATATGGCACGAATAAAGAAGAGTTGTATGCAATATTTGAGAAGGAACTGAAAGAAATTCAGCACGCCATTCAATTGAGCCACCCAATCCCTATTGCACCTTCATCATCAGAAACTACAGATTTGGGGGATGAACCAGTCCAAATTTGAAGACTAGAAGATGCAACAGAGACTCGGCTTCAGAGATTTCAAGAAGAAAATGAACAGGCTACAGAAACCCCGAAGAAAGAAAAAGAAAAGATCTTGGAGAAACTATGAGTTGTGTGGTACTGCATAACCACGTATGAAAACGAGAAAGATGAGTTTCGGGTGATTCTTAAGGAAGACAAAGAGAGTATACATAGGTAAAAGAACCATTTTCTTGTAGAGGAGACTATAGTCAAAGAAGTGGTGACCAAAGCACTTTGCTCTGTGTCGGGCTTGGCACAGGAGGAACATGAAGCAGTCGAGGTTCAAGTGATGAAGCTTGATGAGGCTATCCAACAAATTCAATAAAGGGTAACAGAGCTAGAGATTCAAGAAGTACCAAGTACTCCACAGGAAGTGCGTGACCAGAGGGAGGAATCCACTAAGAGCACAGTTAGAAGGATCAAATCCCTCACCTCAGAATGTAAGCAACTGAGCGACAGAAGCACGTAGACCTACAAATGCCTCACAGAAGACTCAGAGCTTAGGAGGTTGGAAGCTCAACTATAGGAGGCACAACAACAAGCACTGACAGTTCAAGCGCAAATGAAGTCATTCACTACGGTTGAGAGAATGAAGAGATCACAAGAACAATGCGCGAACTGACAACAGATTATTGCCATCCAGGGCACAGTGATGGAGGTCACACAGAGGCTACAACCGATGCAAGAAGAAGCCTGTGTGGTGTTTGAAGAAATCGAAGGAAAAGGTTCACAACTAGACCAAGTGGTTGCGATAGTGGAACAAAGCCTGGAAGCGCTAGTGACAGAGAAAATGATCCAATATTTTGTTGAGTAGGAGGCTTAGGAAAAGTAGTAGGTTGAGGTAGCTCAAGATAAGATATAGGCCTTTGAAGCAATGTTACCCAGATCTAAGTGACTCGGGATGAGTCATAGGTGAGTGTTGGGGGCCTGTTGGCCCTTGACCAAGTTTGGAGGAAACATTGGTCAGGTTTGACGACTTTTGGACTTTGATAGGTTGGTTGAATATGGAGCGCCCAGGCAGAGTGAAGATTGCAAGATATCACTTATTTTGTGGACCCAACAAGGGGTTCATTAGGGTTTAGGGAATGTCGGCCCATGGGTTTACCCATGATTAGGACTTTTTGTAAGGGATGTAACAATATAAATAATAAGGAATGTAATGTAGAAGTAGTGTGCTTAGTGCAAGTGATGTAATGGGGGGGCTAAGTGAAAGAGACAAGTGATGTGTATGTAGCTAAGTGTTAGTGGTTATGAGTTTCTTCATGCAACAGACAATGTCTGTAATGCTCTATGCAAGTTGGCTCTGTGCCCTGACCTGATTTTGGGGAAGGTGGAGCTAGCGCTTAGTGGACAGATCACCTGTTCGGTGAAAATATTGGCTCTGTGTCTTAGTGCACAAGTGTAGATGAATGTAATATATTGAAGCCTAATAAAGAAGAAGAAGCAGTTGGTGGACATATCCCCACACTAGGGTGAACCACGTAAATATTGTGTTGATGAGTTTCTTTGTGCTACAATGTTTATGCTATGGATTTACTTAGTATATTGATTGTTATGTATGATAGGTAGATATATGAATGATTAGTTCCTTATTTATGTTGAATTTGCTAGATCTGACTTATGATGCTAAGAGAACTATGTATTTTGTCATTCTTACTGCGTCAATCTATTCTTAGGATCTGTTCTGCGATGTGAATGAAGCTAATATATTAATGAATGTTGTTCCTAAGTACCCTGTGAAGTGTTTTAATCATAGATCTATGTCCCAACTTGGTTACAGACACCTGAGTCCTGTAACCCCCCTTGCCTCTACCTTGGGTGAGACTTCGCTTACTTCGGAGGTGTTGCTGAAAGGGATGGTAGTTAGGGTTTTGTTGGTGCGTTGTTGAAGCATTGAAACCTGCGTCTACCCCTATGAAAAGAAGTCTAGAAACCCTTCCATATCATCAAGACATGCGAACAGTCTATCCATGTCAAATTTTAGTGCATACAAAAACATTTTGAAATAATTTCAACGTTGGCTCCATTCACAGGTTATTGTTTCCCATCATGTACTGATCTAGCCCCAATACAATGTATTTTATCGTTTTCCTTTAAAACACAACTGATATGCACATCCCCGCATCTACTAGTAGTACTACAAGGGCATGGTGCATGGCGCAATAACCGCATTGATAAAATAAGTACTTGATTAATCGCATGACAAGCTTGAAGTTATTTTATGCCTTTGTTTTTTTCTCTCATCTAAGTACTCTTTTTCTCCATAAATATTAATATTAGTACAAAATAAYTATTTAAATACAAAATCTCATCTATCGCCTTCTTCTCGCCACCAACAAAATCATGGGCCTAATTGGCATGATGTTGGTTTTGAACGACACGGGAAATGAATATAAAGAGTGGGTGTGTGAGTGATATTTGAGTATGGAAACCCTACCATATCATCAGGCATGTGAAAATTATATCGATATAAAATTTCGGTGCATACATAAACATTTTGAAAAAGTTTCAATGTTGGCCCCATTCACAGGTCAGTACTATTGCCCATGATGTACTCTAGCCCTAATACAATGTCTTTTATTCTAAATAGTTTTTTCCATTAAAATTCGACCGGGAAAATTAAAACGAAATGAGGACGATATGGGTTGATATATAAAGTGGTTTTGAGATTAATATTTGAGTCTGGAAACCCTTCCATATTGTCAAGGCATGCGAACATTCTATCCATGTCAAATTTTAGTGCATATAGAAACATTTTGAAATAATTTCAACGTTGTCCTCATTCATAGGTTATTGTTTCCCATCATGTATTGATATAGCCCCAGTATAATGTATTTTATCTGTTTCCTTTAAAACATGACTGAGATGCACATCCCCACATGTACTACTACTGCAAGGGCATGGCGCAATAACTGCGTTGATAAAAGAAGTACTTGATTAATCGCATGACAAACTTCAAGATATTTTATGTCTTTGTTTTTTTCTCTCATCTAAGTACTCTTTTTCTCCATAAAGATTAATATTAGTACAAAGTCATTATTTAAATACAAAATCTCATCTATCGCCTTCTTCTCGCCACAACCAAAATCATAGGCCTTATTGGCATGTTGTTGGTTTTGAACGACACAGATGATGAATATAAAGAGTGGTTACAGTGTGAGTGATAATTGAGTCTGGAAACCATCCCATTATCTTCAAGGCATGTGAACAGTCTATCCATCTCAAATTTTGGTGCATACAAAAATTTTTAAAAAAAATTTCAATGTTGGCCCCATTCACAGGTCAGTATTGTTTCCCATCATGTACTCTAGCCCTCGTACAATGTCTTTTCTTATAAATAGTTGTTTCCTTTAAAATTTGACCAGGAAAATTAAAATGAAATGAGGACGAGATGGGTCTATATATAGAGTGGGTGTGAGATTAATATTTGAGTCTGGAAACCCTTCCATATCATCAAGACATGCGAACAATCTATCCATGTCAAATTTTGGTGCATACAAAAACATTTTGAAAGAATTTCAACATTGGCCCCATTCACAGGTTACTGTTGCCCATCATGTACTAATCTAGCCCTGGTACAATGTCTTTTATCTGTTTCCTTTAAAAAACAAATGAGATGCACATCCACGCATCTACTAGTACTGCAAGGGCATGGTGCAATAATCACATTGATAAAATAAGTACTTGATTAATCGCATGAAAAGCTTAAAGTTATTTTATTTCTTTATTTTTTTCTCTCATCTAAGTACTATTTTTATCCATAAAGATTAATATTAGTACACAATCATTATTTAAATACGAAATCTCATATATCTCCTTTATCTTGCCACGACCAAAATCATGGGCCTAATTAGCATGATGTTGGTTTTGAATGACACAGACGATGAATATAAAGAGTGGGTGTGTGAGTAATATTTAAGTCTGGAAACCCTCCCATTATCGTCAAGGCATGTGAAAAGTCTATCCATGTCAAATTTCGGTGTATACAAAATCATTTTGAAAAAATTTCAATGTTTGCCCCATTCATAGGTCAGTATTGTTGCCCATCATGTAATCTAGACCTAGTACAATGTCTTGTATTATAAATAGTTGTTTCCTTTAAAATTCGACCAGGAAAATTAAAACAAAATGAGGACGATATGGGTTGATATATAGAGTGGGTGTGAGAGTAATATTTGAGTTTGGAAACCCTTCCATATCATCAAGGCATGAGAACAGTCTATCCATGTCAAATTTCAGTGCATACATAAACATTTTGAAATAATTTCAATGTTGGAGCCATTCACGGGTTATTGTTTCCCATCATGTACTAAAATAACCCCACTACAATGTATTTTATTTGTTTCCTTTAAAACATGATTGAGATGCACATCCCCACATATACTAGTACTGCAAGGGAATGGCACAATAATCGCATTGATAAAAGAAGTACTTGATTAATCACATGACAAGATTCAATTTATTTTGTGTCTTTTTTTCTTTCTCTCATCTAAGTACTCATTTTCTCCATAAATATTAATATTAGTACAAAATCATTATTTAAATACAAAATCTCATTTATCGCCTTCTTCTCACCACGACAAAAATCATGGGCCTAATTGGCATGATGTTTGTTTTGAATGACACATACGATTAATATAAAGAGTGGGCGTGTGAGTGATATTTGAGTCTAGAAACCCTCCCATATCATCAAGGAATGTGAACAGTCCATGTCAAATTTCGGTGCATACAAAAACATCTTGAAAATATTTTAATGTTGGACCCATTCACAGGTCAATATTGTTGCCCGTCATGTACTCTAGCCCTAATACAATGTATTTTATTAATAGTTGTTTCCTTTAAAATTCGATCGGGAAAATTAAAACGAAACGAGAATGAGATGGGTCGATATATAGAGTGGGTGTGAGAGTATTATTTTAGTCTGGAAACCCTTCCATATCATCAGGGCATGCAAACATTCTATCCATGTAAAAATTCAGTGCATACAAAACCATTTTGAAAGAATTTCAACGTTGGCTCCATTCATAGGTTATTGTTTCCCATCATGTACTGATCTAGCCCCAGTACAATGTCTTTTTCTTGTTTCATTTAAAACAATACTGAGATGCATGTCCCGACATCTACTAGTACTACAAGGGCATGGAACAATAACCACGTTGATAAAAGAATTACTTGATTAATCAGATGACAAGCTTCAAATTATTTTATGTCTTTGCTTTTTTCTCTCATACAAGTACTCTTTTTCTCCATAAATATTAATATTAGTACAAAATCATTATTTAAATATGAAATCTCATCTATCGCCTTCTTGTCGCCATGACCAAATTTGTGGGCCTAATTGGCATGATGTTGGTTTTGAATGACAAAGACAATGAATATGAAGAGTGGGTGTGTGAGAGATCTTTGAGTCTGAAAACCCTTCCATATCATCAAGGCATGTGAAAAGTCTATTCATGTCAAATTTCGATGCATACAAAAACATTTTGAAAGAATTTCAACGTTGGCTCCATTCACAGGTTATTGTTTCCCACCATGTACTAATCTATCCCCATTACAATGGATTTTTCTTGTTTCCTTTAAAAAAATACTGAGATGCATGTCCCTACATCTACTAGTACTACAATGGCATGGCACAATAACCACGTTGATAAAAGAACTACTTGATTAATCAGATGACAAGCTTCAAATTATTTTATGTCTTTGTTTTTTCTCTCATATAAGTACTCTTTTCTCCATAAAGATTAATATTAGTACAAAATCATTATTTAAATATGAAATCTCATCTATCGCCTTCTTGTCGCCACAACCAAAATTGTGGGCCTAATTGGCATGATGTTGGTTTTGAATGACAACGACAATGAATATGAAGAGTGGGTGTGTGAGTGATCTTTGAGTCTGGAAACCCTTCCATATCGTCAAGGCATGTGAAAAGTTTATTCATGTCAAATTTTGATGCATACAAAAACATTTTGAAAAAAATTCAACGTTTTGCCCATTCACAGGTCAGTATTGTTGCCCATCATGTGCTCTAGCCCTAGTACAATCTCTTTTATTAATAGTTGTTTCCTTTAAAATTTGACTGGGAAAATTAAAATGAAATAAGGATGAGATGGGTCGATATATAGAGTGTGTGTGAGAGTAATATTTGAGTCTGGAAACCCTTCCATATCATCAAGGCATGTGAACAGTCTATCCATGTCAAATTTCAGTGCATACATAAACATTTTGAAATAATTTCAACATTGGCCCCATTCACAGGTTATTGTTTCCCATCATGTACTGATATAGCCCTAATACAATTTCTTTTATCTATTTCTTTTAAAACATGACTAAGTTGCATGTCCCCACATATTATACTAGTACTACAAGGGCATGGCGCAATAACCATGTTTATAAAAGAAGTACTTGATTAATTGCATGACAAGCTTCAAGTTGTTTTATGTCTTTGTATTTTTCTCTCATGTAAGTACTCTTTTGCTCCATAAATATTATGAGTCATATTTGAGTTTGGAAATGCTCGTTCTTCTTGCCACATAACTCATGGGCCAAAGTACCATGTTTTCAAACAATTTCAACGAAAATTCTATAGAAATGAAAAACACGTTCATCGAAACTTCGTTGATGCAATACTATGGAAACAATATTGATGACATCTATGATCATGATGGTATAAACATGGATGATCTTCTCTTGGTTTCAAGAATAGTTTATCCTCTACTGAACAAGGCCAACCACATGAAGGTGGAATCTCATATGGCCCCTCCCCTCCCCCTCACATCACTCTCAATTTATCCCCAATACCCAATCTATAAAATAGAAAATAATTAAAAGCAGCGTCCTAGTAAGATTCATGCATAGAAACTACAAAAACAAAAATTAATGAAGGTAAATGAAATTATGTGTTTGTAAATGATATTTTTAGTTTACCACGTACTTTAGTATATTGGCAACTATTTTCAGGTTTCACATAATAATTAAACAACATGTAACATAGGATATAA
The DNA here is from genome assembly GCA_009831015.1 of Picea engelmannii. Taxonomy (NCBI): domain Eukaryota; kingdom Viridiplantae; phylum Streptophyta; class Pinopsida; order Pinales; family Pinaceae; genus Picea; species Picea engelmannii. Next base: position 107,422 of record ML828003.1, read on the forward strand.
AAACATCGCATAAAACTTAAAAACATGTAATTAACCCATGATATAAGAGAATAATTCATACAAATTAAAATATATAGTCACGCACCTGATCCAAATCAACATATGTATAATCATCCTTATTTTGTATATTAATATTCTTCATCTAACTTGACATTTGTATCATCATCCGGTTCAGAAATGGTGTTGAAAGAATTGACGATATCATCCCCATCATCAATGTCACTTTCGAGCATATTTTCATCGACATCATCATCAAGAATTGCAATATTGTCTCCTACACCTGGATCATGATCTTCTTCATCTTCTTCGTCTGTCGACCCTACATGATCTTCAGGCTCTGCCTGATCTGGTGAATCATCTTCTTGATCTTCAATATCATCTTCTTCCTATAAATGAATATACTTAACTAGCCTTCCTCTTGGATCATATCTAACAACAAATGACCTATCCCTCTCACCTGAAACATTTGAGTAAAAGTCCTGTTCACATTGGCTTGGAAAAACATAGCGATCACATCCTGTTTCAAACACCATTGTTTAAATCATTGGAAATCTGTTGGCATGTTGAATAACATTTCTTTCCTCATCGTGTTCATGCATTCGTAACCTATACCATTTGACATCGAACAAAACTAATTTGAAGGAATTAAAGTCACACTCAAGTATATCATTCAAATACCCATAGTATCTATTTTTAGATTCTCGGGGATGTCTTTCACTCCTAGAGGAAACATTAGTGACCCGAAATACTGTAGTTATCCCACTATCACAAATTTTGCTAGTTTCATCCAACTGTTTGATGTGGAATTTATGACCATTGCACCACATAGCCTTGTGGTGTTTCAACTACAATATGCCAGATATGTAAAAGATGCATTGTCAATTAATAAATTAACATATATATTTATACAACTTGGAAAGTATCTGAAAAATACAGTACACATGTAGTCACATTAATATAATAGAAAATAACTGAATAAAATGGGTGAATTTTATTTCTTTTCCATATTTCAAACCATATGATAAATCAATTTCCCTTTGTGTAACATTGGCATATTCATTACGACGAGCTTCTCTAACCAATTCAGACAGTCGTTTCCATGATAACCTACCTCCACAATGTTGTTTACATCTTTCAATCCATACATTCATCCATTCAAGATTGTTTTCAATGTATAAATGCAGTGCATCTTGTTGGACACACCGACTACACTGAGAGGGGGGGGGGTGAACAATGTAGGGATATTTTTCCCAAAACTTCCCTCTCACACAAAACTCATTAGTTAGCAATCACCATTTACTCATTACTTATAGTTTTCATTTATAACCAGTTAGATAAGAACATATATCAACAATATATCATCAACAAATCATCACCACAATGAACACAAATAACATAAGATGTATGTACAATTTTCTTTTTATTACGGAATACATTCCTTGGGTTTATCAACAACAACTGAATAGAGTACAACTCTACAAGAGCACCAACTCTATAATGCAAGACTCATCTTACACCCTCAACACCAACTGAGAGGAGGCAACAATCCTAAACATATATCAATATGTCAACAGGTACGCGACCCGTCAGTAGTGCAGCTCGTATGTGTACACTCCCTGGCTCACTACAACCCGCGTATGTACATGGTTAGTCTGTACTACAACATGCATATCACCTCTTATAAATTAGGGTTTTTCATTTCATCACACACTCAGATCCTCTGCAACCTGTAATCACATTCTCTTCTGTCTTTCACTGTCCAATCTGACCCATAGCCAGTCACAACACATCTAAGCTCTCCAACAACTTACTCATGCTCCTCAACCTTACAATATGAATGCTACTCAATCATGTATAAGAAATCAACATACTATAGCAATCATATCAGCATTGAATCATAAGAGTGTTTCTAACTCCATCAACCAACACAAACCACATCACAATAGACATACCAATAATTCCTTAAGAATTCACCACACAACAAACAAGAGTATCCATCAATACAACAATATAACCATACCATAATATATGTGGTAGATCTGAGCCCATAGAGTGCAGATCTGGAACCTGCTTCAGTATTCAACACCCTGTCATTAGGTCAACCCAAAGTCTTCATGACTTCATCAAATGTACACGCCTTGTCCTCATTCATCCCACATATGTACGTGCCCTGTCCTCATTCAACCCACGTATCTATGCGCCTTGGACTCACTATAGCCTGGGTATACCTCAGAAACTAGGGTTTTCGAACTTTCTAGACTTTTTTCATCATGATCTCAGACTTGCCGAAACTTTGATGCTTCCATGAGATCCTCCATACCCTCTCATTCTCAGAATAGATCTTCAATACATGCTCAAGAGATGCTTTTCACAAGAGACCCTTGCCGCCTATTTATACTCGTCATCTTCTAGGTCACTTAACCCACTTCTAGGTCACTTAACCCATTTCTAGGTCACTTAATCTATTTTCCTCATTTTAGAGTTAACCACTTTCCATAATTAGAAATTTATTCATTCCTTTATAATTTAAATAATCATTTCTTATTTGCAAGCTCTTTGACTTTTTTTGACCTTTTGGGGCTTCAAGCCAACATATGGGGGTCCTCCAACTTTGTAAGGCCATAACTCTCAAACCATGAGGAGTTATGTGACATTCCACATACCATTGGAAATGGAATGACAAACATTATCCATCTAGGATAGTTTCACTGAAAAATTCACTGATCTTCATCTCATTATTACATAATTAAGCATGGTTTCTCCAACCATACTTCAAGGATAACTCAACCGTAAAGCATCTTCCCATGAGGGTTTTCACCATAAGGGGATGACTTTGGAGTTCATCCATTTCCTTTGGCATAAATCAATCACTTGACATCAATCAATCATTTGACATCAATCAATCATTTGACATCAATCCTTTGACATCAATCAATCACTTGACATCAATCCTTTGACATCAATCAATCAAACCTTTGGCATCAATGACAACATGATCCAACAATCCCCCCCTTTGGCATTGATGGAAATACCAACATTGATGTCAACATGTAGACAAGGCATTCTCTACATCAATAGTCATCAATCATATCAATGCAACTATCTCTCCCCACCAATAAACATCAATCACATCAATGTGACTATCTCTCCCCCTTTGACATCAATGGAAAAGGGCCATTCTCCCCTTGGGGCTTCTCCCCCTGCCTGAAGTCTCCTTGGGGATGCTCCCCTGTCTGAATGCCTTTGATATTCCTATGAATAATCTCTTCCCTTTTGAACAAGGTATATCACTTTGATGTAATGTTGAAGATACATCGCTCATACTCCCCCTGTGGCCATCGCTCCCCCTGGAATTATGCCTCTGTGCTCTTTCTTCAATTATAGGGCTCTGTCCTCCTAGAATCATGGGAAGAAGAATGACTCCCCCTATGGGTATGTCTCCACCTATCTTCTCTACAATATGAACAATATGATACTACTGCAATATGCTTCTACTGCAAATGCTACTGCTTAGATGGATCATAGATCAACTTCTCTTTCTATGACAATCCTTAGACCTGTCCATGTATCAAACTCATGACATACCAATCATCATGAAGTAAAAGATATTTCAACAATGAAATAGAGAATCATGAACAAAATGTCAACCAAGTACATCTTGTAATAAAAATTTTGCTCATCATGCACAACACCCATGTACATCAACATCATACAATGTGCCAAAATATATCATCCATGGAATGTATCAACCATATGATTCTACCAACATGTCAATCACGTGCTTCAAAACAAGTGCCATATCACCAATGATATGTCTCTACCATGAACCAAGTGTCACAACCATCAAATATCTCATGTGCCAAAGTATATACTGATCAAGTAATACCAATGGTGTACTTTTAGCCAAGTACTCATCATCCAAACATATACCATCTATGAGTGTACCAAACCTGTACATCAATATGTATCACTACTTGTACCAAGAAAGTACACCAATCATGCATCAACTATATATCAAGATATGACTCATCGATGATGTGAAACATGATAACCTCATCAAATCACCAACTACATGTCCCAATATGTAGCCCATCCATATGCCAAATGCATGCACCAATATATGAACAAATATGCTTCCTATAATACATCATAAGATATATCAATGAACCGCAAATATGCACCAGTCATGTACTCCAACAGATCATCCTCAATCCTCCATTCACTACAACAAATACTAAGCATAAAAAAATACATGTACTAGTAGTATGCTTTAATAGATCAATGGCATCTCTAGCTAGCATCATCATGATGTATCACATAACCAAGGTTCCATTACTTTACTGTTATAACCAGCATTGTTCTTCAACAGAAAAATGCCTCAATCCATACTCATGGGTTAGTGCCATGCATCCAAGATATCATTTCATTATTTTATCATCACATTACATAATCCAATATGGAATCATGAAAACCTGCAACAAACAGTGTTAGAACCTGCAACAAACCATGTCAGACCCTGCAACACTGAGCTATACCATCACATCAAGTTGCAACTCATGTGCATTGCCTTTTTCCCAATGCATTACTATATATATGTGACCTGCTGCACAGACAAATTGTGTATGTACGCGACCTAATCAGGGTCATCTTGCATATGTACATGACTGTTACCACTGTCACCCACATATTCTTCAGTAGATGATGTTAGCACTCTTTAATTTTCCCAAGGCTGAAGAGGCAGTCACAGAGGCAACATCAAAACCACTTCGAGTCTTGGAT
>ML828004.1:18459-60447 GCA_009831015.1 Picea engelmannii
CAAATTAGGCCTAGGACGTCTTCTTTCTTCAATCTATACTTCAAACTAACTCAGAAAAAAGAATGGCTAGTGTAGCTATGGCTAGGCTAAACCTTCTTTAATCAATGGCTAACAAGCTTTTACCATGGGGACATGAAGCCACGGCCTACTTGTGTGTTGGCTCCCTAGGGTTTCAATGATTAAGCATAATAATAACAATGTAACAATACATGTAAGATATTCAACCAACAACCATTCAATCAAGAAGTTTTGATGAGAAAAACACTTACAAATTCATGAAGAAGCTTATCAAACCCTAGTTGTAAACCTTCCAACGATAAAAAGCACCATGCATATGCCAAAGATAATCCTCCAAGTGTAGCGCCTCACTCCAAAAGACCAAAAATAACCAAGACAAGAGCTAAAGAAGTCACTCTCACAAGAGAGCAAGTTGTGTTGTTCCAAATGAGGCTAAAACGTCCTCAATTTATATCATCTCTATGACCTTTAATTAACAAACAGGTCATTAAAAACAACCGACAAGGATGACTTAACAATATTTCATTATTTGTCACTTAAAATGCTAAAAATGTCAAAATAGAGCCAAAATGGGAGATGTCAGGCCCCTCTTAGGGAGACGTTGGCCCTTTTTGGGCATGATCAGCATCAAAGAGGCAAAACGTTGGCCCCTCTGGGCCTCCTGCAAGCTGCCACACGTGCCACAATGTCCAAACACACTGCCACATCCTCCAGGAAACGTCCAACCTACCCTGGTGGCGTCCTGTCCATCAAAGCCATCATACCACCTGCAGGGGCTGATCTCCCATAGGTCAAATCTCTGCCAAAGCGTCCTGATGAGGGTGTCCTTCTTCTTCTCCATGCAAGGGTTCGTCATAACTCTGTCCTACCTCTGCCATCCTAGCAACCATCTGATGGGCTCTTCATCCCCATGGAGGTCCGAGCTAATCATCTCCCCATGTGTACCGATCCTCTTGTACCTGTCCACCGGGTATGGTCCTGCACATCAAAGACTACGCCCTCCATGGGCTCATCAGTCCTAGACATCATAGTAATGTAAATCATATCTCATCATTAAATTCATCAAACATATGCATGAAATCCCTATCATATCATCTAAGAGCTCAAAGACATTATACAGATCTACTATACAAAGCTAAGGAAACCAACAGGACAACCTATTGGGCTAATACCCACAAGAGATGGAAAGTTTCCTCAAAGGATCATTCAAGCCATGTGTAATGAGGTGATATGGTTTTAGGGATGTCCAGTCATAGTAATACCAAGGGCTGGTGTTGTCTGTGGGTGCCTTTGTAGGAGGCAAGCTGTACCCGTCATGGATGCATTTTTTCCAAGCCCTTTTATTGCCTTATCTTTATTTTATTGCTTTTTACTACAAGGTCTGACGAAGAGGACACTGCCTTGGCTTGGTGGCCAGAGCTGACAGCATTACCCACTAGTATCTTCGCAGAAATGAGAAGGCTGGCTTGTGATGAGTCCCCCTTTACTTTGGCCATGCAACCAAAGGTCACTGCCCTGGTTTGGTGACCAGATAGTGGCAATGTCATACTGCTAAATACCTATGAACATAATGGGCCGGCTCGTGATGAGACCTCCCATCCTCTTGGTTAGGTCTTGCATTTATTTATTTTATCATTTTTCTTAGGGTCCCTTAGTTTCTTATTGAGAGGATTTTTATTTCCTTCTCGAGGATCCCCTGGGCGAAGCATCTCTAGGTTTTATTTCCTTTGGCTTTTATCTTTTACCAGCTGCTTTTACCCCCTGGGCCTTTATCCCCTTCTTCCCACAAGACAAAATGTACCCTGAGAGGTCATCTTAATGGCCAGACTAGGGGAATGGGATGGATGAGCGGGTTATAAGATGTAAAAATGATAAGATGGTGGGAGCGGATGATGGCTCTGCAAATCCCCCTAGGAGATGTGAAAATTCTTTCTCTCGATCTGTGGTCTGACAAGGTATTGACATAAGAAAATTCATGAATACTTCCGATAAGTAGAGCAACTCGATACAATAAAAACTCAATCAACCCCTAAAAGCACTGCTCTACTAGGGATCCAATCTCATGAAATAAAAGACCGGATCATGTCTCTGTGTCACCTGCTGAACTAAGTAATACCGAGATCCAAGGGTCCCAAGGTAATCTTAGAAAGGACCCACCATGCTGACGCTACGCCACTCTAATCATAATTGTCCCACATCCATGCCCTGTTGGTATCCTCCTCTCCTGGAACTCCAAGAAAAAATACCTATAAGGTTTGGACCTACTACCATGAATAATAGTCTTCATAGGCCTCCAAGTGAATTCACGTTTTGCAAATCCACCGCCATATTCAATCATGAATATTAGAGAAGGAAGTATGTCTCAGTCACTGGAAATAACTTCAAATTTCTCATGGATTCTAAACATATCTCCACTGAATGGATCTGTCACCTGTGCTTCCCCATGCTTTGAAGATATCATCCAGAAGTGTGTGAACTCCGCTAAATGGACAAATGATGCACACCCACTATCTTCCCACCATGCCCATAGTATACCTGTGATGCAATATATCAACATGCTCTCCCCCTCTCTACTCATAGCAATGATATGCATGGTGCTAACACAAAAATCCCCCTGACCCTCTGATAAGATAGGTAATCATAATTTACACAAACTCGGTCAGCTCTTCAGAAGACCATTCCTCCACGTAGCCAATCCTAAGCATCTCAAGAGTAAATTATAGAAATAAAAAAGTAGCCATCTCATTTGTATTGGATGTTGATCTGTCAAACTTTGTAGTCCCAGGGTCCCAAGCTAACCTTCACAAGGAACCATCATGTTGACACTGCACCCCTCTGGTCATAATTGTCTGATCACCATGCTCAGACTGCACTCTCCTCTCCTGGACCCCCAAGTTGAAATCCCTGAAAGGAAAAAGTTCACTATCCTAGATCATGTCTCACCCACGAATCTTAGTGAAGTCAAAGTATACAAACCCACAGATAGACTTGATCTTGTGTATCGTGAGGGAAAATATAACTCTTAATACAAAACAAATCTCAACAACTCCTCTCACAACATCCCTACAATGACGTAGACCAATCATTGACATGACCCTGCTGATCCTTCTCATCATATGAAACAATATATCACTCTGATGAATGCTAGGATCCCACCACCAAATTGGAATTCCATGACTCCTAGTACCTGTCAAAATATCTGTGAAATTATCCAACAAAGTTTGGATCTCATCTTGTGCACTTCGTGCAATGATCACATGGTCCAAATGAAGGGACTATGTCATGGACATAATGCTACCTGTCGTATCCAACTGATGCAAGTGAGACTCCTATGTCCTGTTGTATATAATGAGGGAATCAAATAACAAGAATATATGCCTCTGCCACGACCTACAAGACTAGAAAATGACTAGTGCAATGATCAACCCTAAGGGTATGACCAAGAAATCATGAATACGTTTGGAAGCAGATCTGTGTTTTTTCTAGTCCCTGAACCTCATTTGATGATATCCTAGATGAATATCGATCATCAAGGGATACGATTCTCCCTGAGGCTCACCCATACACTCACTGATATTGGGTAATCTCAACTCAATGGTATGCTCAAGGAATCTGTTGGGAGGTCTGCTTGGAGGAAATGCCCCAAAACTCCACTGTGCATTACCATGTAACAATGAATACCCTTGGATACTACTTCCTATCACTGTATCATCCCCAATGAGTATCTTTCACTCTACTAGTGTCGCATGAACCTGTATCCCAGAGTGCGCCCATGTATGTCATACACTTGTCCACCCAATCCACAGATGCATATACTTCCTTGCGGGTTGGTCCACAAGGAATATGATCAACTATCTTCTCCATAGCTAAGCCTTGAGACTTTAATGGGCTCTGCAAAAGAAATGACCCATGATCTGCATAATGCAAAACAAGAGAATAGTAAAAAACCTATGCGTCATACCTCTCCTCAAGCACCTGCAACTCTAAATGCGCCTCATACGAGATCGTCAAAAGAGGCTCCTCCCTCAAACCATGAGTTCCACTCATGCCCTCATGTGTCACAACTACCAAAGATGATGGAATATCTACTTTAAGTGATGAAAAGAATGCCAAACTCAACTGGTAAAAAATATCCTCAACCTCCCTTTCCTTATCTTCAACTAAATTGAGAGCAAGGTCCCTCTCCATGAACAACTGTACGTAATCTTGTTTCATCTGCTCTAGTGCTTCTTAGATTATGCGAAATTGAGCACTAGTGACTCCACCTGCAACTCCTTTTTGTCTCTCCTCATCTGGTTTTTCCACATAATAACTTGAATGAACTTATGAGCACCATCTTCCCTCGTCAACATTTGTACAATTTGTTCCTCTATGAGAAATAATTGATCCTCCAAATCATGCAATGCCAAGGGACTTTGTTAGATTTTATCCAAGTGGTATGAGCTGTCACACAATAGATTCTCTAATTTTTTTCATCTATAAGAATACTATCTCCATCAAAAACAACTGACTCACTAGATGATGCAATGGAATATTTACTTACCATACATTGACCTCTCAAATGATGGGACTCATGTGTACTATCATTGCCAAAATCAACCTTTCCTTTGTCATCCTCCACACATGGCTGCTGAGAAGATGGATCCATATCCCAAGAATTTTTGTTATATACCCAATATTATTCATATTTAGGTACATTCATGCCTACATCTCCATAAGTATCATAGATAGGATAATGCACTGAATCGTCGACATACTTAGGTTCTCCCACACCCTCATCATCATGAGAATAATTACTAAGGTATGATGTTGAATCCTCAACATCGGTTGATTGGGACACTTCACCATGTGCACCATATACATGTCCATCATGTGCGATAGTGTTATGGGCCTCATAGGACAATGCTAAATGTGTACTATATGCTTCTATACCATCATCCTCAATTTTAGAAGCATCAAAATCTTCAGAAACTAGTGCCCTTTTCCTTGGCACCTTCACCTTCTTTTCCACTAATAATTGGGGTTCATACCACTCAGGATGTTTGGTGGTGAAAAAATCCTTGAATGACATGGATGCATGAAATGCCTCACTAAGCATCATGTATTCCCTCAAACAATATGTAAATTCCTTATCCTTTCCTTTATGTCCTGTTTGATGCCTCTTTGAACCACTAGCTCCATTGTTCCCTGCATTGTTTTGATGGACTTCCATAGCTTGCATCAACTATTGTCTCCCATGTGAAAGAGTATTACAAATATTCCCCACACTATCTTCTACTTCTATAAGTGATTTATTCCATGTCTCCTTTCCTCTTGAAACCAAAAACCCCCTATGACTAATATGATTGAGGCTCTGATACCACTTTAAAATCCCAACTAGATTTTTTTTTTAAATTTTTATTTAGTTTTCTGTGTTGACGTTTCATCAAACAATTGGTTGTTGTAGTGTTTATATTTGTTTGGAGACACAATGTTTTTTTACAAATAATTCATAGCCTTGGAAAAAGTATTTAACCACACAAATAAGATAGAAATAACTATGAAAATACACCAGATATAGGCCCATACCATATTTCATTAATATCATATGGAAACGATAATGAATTTGGACACTAACATCAATACAAAAAAACCACAAGTAGACAAGGGTTTGACCTGTGTATTGAAGGAAATGGCTGCCAATACATACAAAAATTACACAACATTTATATTAGAGAAGGGACAAGCCTGTAGGATGAAATATATGTGCAACTGCAAGACAAGGAAAGGAACAACAATCCAAATTTGAAGTATCACTGCTCATAAGTTGGCTCAACCTCCAAATTAGCAAGTACAAATTCATAACTGTAGAACATGACTCAACAATAGAATCCCTCTCATAGTAAAGGTCACATGACCTACTTAACCAGAACTCATCCCAGACTTGAAATAACTCGACCAATCAATGGGAAACTTGTCCCCTTGCTCAAGAACACATCCATAACTTCAGAACTCATCCCAACAATAAAATGGTATGCCCAAGCCAAGGAAACTCACTCCTAGCATCACAGTTTTGCTGTCCAATAAGGGAAATATGACCCACAACAAGTAAATCCACCCGCTATCAATAGAAATCACCCCAAACAACAATGTACTTGGCCTCCTTAAGAAAATAAATGTTTCCATAGTTGAATCGACCCTTCCTAATGGAAACTCGACCCCCTCAAAGGAATTCAACCCCTACTCCAGTAAAAACTCAGCCACCAAAAGGAAAACTTAGCCACAAACTAAGAAGCTCCACCGCCAAAAGGAAAACTCAACCACAAATATGAAAACTTCGCTGCCAAAGAAGAAATACTCAACCATGATGAAGCACAATGAATAAATCTGGATGATCTCTTCCCTTCGACTAGCTAGGGTGGATGGTCTCACCATCGAAACCAATCTTCCAAATTCTCTAGGGCTTTCATCCCAAGAGTCTAGTCACAAGTGCTCTGTCAAAATTTGTTTTAGAAAATAACAAATGCATAACGAGAAAGGGCACCCCTCATTCTCCTTTTATTCTCTTGTTGACCCTTTTGCGACCTTTTTACCCTTTTAATAAGTTAAAGTGACTTTATTAATTCAATAGTCACTTAAGCATCTTTTTTCCAATTATTCAATGTCACATTTTAAAAAATATTAATTCCCCGCTATGATGATATTAAATAATCAATCAATTAATTCCCTTTTTAATGACGAAAAGTGATTACTTTGCTTTAAGAGATTTCTGGATGCCGGAAGCCCCTTTCTCATCATCCCAACTTTTATATATATTTGTCTTGATTCCAACAAGCTATTACACCAAGGTATTGCCTTAGATAATACGATCCAAATAACACCATTAGTGTATTTACTTAAATTAATAATAACCCAAATTATGGGAATCGTCAGAATACCATGAAACCAAGAACGAACTATGAAGAAATGATCTTGATGATGAAATATGGTAAATGGGCCAGGCTGAGCCTCATATAATTCCCTCAAACCATCCTAGTTCATTGTTAACCTCCATTTAATCCTCTGGTCAGGAGGGTATAAGCCTCAAAGGTCACCTCCAACTGCAAAGTAGGGAAATCCAAAAATGGGGACATCACATTTGTAACATCCCACTCTACTAAGCACACTTTTATCGACTTATTCTTTGAGGACAATTGCGTGCTAGTGATCTAGTTATGGTACATTGTGATATTGTTTCGATTATGAATTATACATGATGATGATGATGATGTGTTGTGATTTATTGTTATTTGATATATATATGTATTGATAAATGTTATTGACGAGTTTTCCTGAGTGTGTAGGACACATGACAGATTTTGGATGCCGATGACATCAACATAATTCCTTGGACTTTGGATTGAGTTAGGGAGTGGATTGTATTTAGTTTGAGTATTCATTTTATGCACATGTGACATATGGCTGATCATAGTATGATATATGTATATGGATCACTGACAATGTTTTTGTCAATAGATGCAGGTTGACGATACTTGCTAATCTGACTCACATAATGAGTAAAGGGGAAATGCACATAAACCAGACATTGAGGGAGAGGTGTGGCAACGTCCCTATCACAACCTACTATCACTCCCACCGTGGATCAAATGGTAGGTTAACGATTACCTAGTTCGATATGTCCACGATTTCGTGAGGGCGGACTGAGACAGTTGCTCACGAAGATTTCTAAGGAGTGCACAATAAGGCATAGTCCTTATTCCTTAGAAGCCCTTAGTCTCTCACAAGTTCGACCAAGTGGAGTGTTGACTCCAAGGTTCGAATAAGCTTTTAAAACCAGTAAAAAACGTGAGTGGCACCCTTGGAGTACGGAGGTGCATCTTGAAGGGCATGCCATGTAATTAAAAACTTGAGTCAGTAAATCTAGGTGGCCTAGAAAACATTGAATTGATTAGACCCTGTCGGATTAACTTATTTAATTAAACAATGAATTTATTAATCATAAATCGTAAGAAAAACCAAAGCTTAACCCTAAGACTAAGCCTAATTCTAAGTTATTTAGGGGATTAAATTACATATACAATAAATTAAAAGAATGGAGATAAATGAATGAAGGAAAAATGTGAATAAAAATCTAAGGATTTGATAAAATGCACATGTGTGCATGAAATTAATAAATTAGATTTTTAATTTAGAAGAAATAATAATATGAGAGAATAGGAGTACACATGGAAAAGAATCTTGAGCCAACCTACCACTAGTCTAACTAAAATAAGACTCCTAATCCAACTCTAACTAAGAACTAGTTAGGAGACACACCTTAAATAAGAATCCAGGGAATAAAGGGACAACTAAGAACAAAAATAGGAACACTTAAAGAGTGTGAGAGAAATTAACTTTTTAAATAAAATAAAATGTGTAATTACTTGTGCAACTTGGGGAGAGTATGACAAGTGTATGGGTGAATAATCCTAATTAAATTAATTAAATAATTAATTAATTATGCATGCGGACATGTGTTAGCGAGGAAATTTTTATAAAACAAATGGTGTAGAATGGAACGTGGCTCTTTGAATTTTGGTAAGGTTTTGCTACCAAAATTACTTTGGGACTGTGTTTTACTTGTGAGAGTTGGGAACCAAGCTTGAAGAAAGAGTGGAAGCTCTACCTTGCGAGGCAAGATTGGATCTATTTATTTTGGTTTCTTGTGTGTGGCCCTTTTGTGGCTCGGGGGGCTAAGGGGGAAGAAGAGTACCCCTAGCATTGGCTGGGAGGTACTGGTGAAGTCCTGGATTAGTAGGTGACAATGAGGAAAACGAGTGCAAGTTTAAGGAAAAAGTCTCTTCATCAACATCATCACGCCGATTACGATATTTGAATTGTGTAAGATTTTATGGTTTTATGAAGTTGATTAATGATGTAGGTTTTCATAATACTTGTTATTATACATGTTATGAGGAACATACACTCTCTCTTGAAATTTAATGCGATTATTTAATTGCAAATGAATCACCACACTTCTTGATAAGGTTATAGATGAATGCATGTTACTAAATGGTAATTAGATATGACAATAAAATTTATGGAAGAATCCGCGTACTGTAATGTTTCTTTTCATTTGTTCTTGTTAGTGAACAAATATTTCTAGAGGTTAAAGATAATCTTCAGAATTTATTTGATCCCCATTTCATCTTTTCCTTCGATTAAAGACTAGTAATCTGGAAGTGATAAATTCCCTTTCGGGTTAATAATTTACGATTCACGAAAAGAGAGAGGACGTGTTAAGATCGAATTTGAAACAAGCGTTGCATGGCAGCGTAGTCCCTGCCAGGCTGGAAGGGGAGTAAATGTGTGGGTTGCAAGTTGTAGTGCATGTGGTATTCATACAGAATTTAGTATTCCTGAAATAGTTTGATTAGGAATTTATCAAAAATTATTAATTTGTGGTACATGAAGGAAGGTTCTAGGATCTTAGTTTGATAGTATATGAAATATTTAATACACAACCAATGTAACCAAACAATTACTGAGTGGCGGTTCGGTGGACTCGTGGGTTCACATTTCTCATTTTTTATGGCTAGCCTGTCTCGTGAAATACATTTTGCACCCAACACTTCCACCATATACATTTTGCAGCTAACAATATACTTGATACATTTTGCAGGGAACAATTACAGAGTTGCGGGTTGGCGGAGTCGCGGGTTCACACTTTTCATGTCCAACGTGTTATGTGAGATACATTTTGGATTGAAGACTTCCGTCATATACATTTTGCACTGAACAATTCCATCATATACATGAGACTGAGCAATTTATAGAATATTATAACATTGTATGGAGATTTATAGTAATTTATATAATTCTATAACATGTTTTACTTAATGAATAGTATAAACAATTATGTAAATTTTATTCAATATATTTTTTGTTTATAAGTAAGATTGTATAAAATTCTGTGAAAATGAATGACTACAAAGAATTTTCGTTGTTTCAAGTTGTAAACAGTGAGCTTCCCCGAGGGGAAACTGGCTCAACTAGCTGAAGTGCTTCATAACTGAAGACTAGACTGTTACTAACGCAGAAACAGTTCAAAAGTATGGCCCATAAGGGCGGCTGTTACAACTATTGAAAGTGTAGAGAGAATAACTGTAATAACCATGGGAAAATGCATGAAAGGTCCCCATGCACATGACAAAACAATAAACAAAAACAATAGACAAATCATCGGTAGGGGCTATAGTGCGGCGATGCAGGCATGCAGAAGGCGACGAATGTCGTGTCCCCAGGAGGAGGCGACTCCTCCTCGAGTGGTGTCCGATCCAGTTGCATGGCATCCTCTGTCTGTGATGGCATGTGCTCTTCCTTCTGGATCTCCTCCGAGCGTGATGGAAGTCTCTTTTGGTCGGGTTCTGCCTGTGCGTGGACCAAAGTTTCCAGTGCCAACACTGGTGCCGAGGTAGATGCTGGTTGGGCTACCTCTGCTGGGAGGTGATGACCACCTTGTAACATGGAGATAAACTGCAGGAGTTGAGAGGCTTTGTCATCCAGGGTCTCGAGGTGGAACCGAAGGTCATCCATGTCCTGATGTAGGTATAATACCAGGCTCTGCACCAGTGCAAGGGATGTTTTCCACTCCATTCTGGGTCAACGTTGGAACCACCTCGAGATTGGGGTTGCCGTCGAGAATTTTGACTGGCTTCTGGACCATCGATCTAAAATTGGGCATGGTGAGCCTAGTCCTCAAGCGACTAGGTGTCCAGAGAGTTGGGAGGAGCCAAAGGGCCTGGATGTGAAATAGATGTCGAATTTCCTAAAGGTCCTGGGTTATAGTCTAGTGACGCCCTTGAGCAGTATAACCCTCCATTCTGTTGGCAAGAGACATAGGAAAGGGCAAGAGAGAAGTGAGAATTTGAGTCAACTGCGCCAGGGAGGAGGACGAGGTGGCCGAAGAGGAGGAGGATAACAGGGAGGGAGCAGGCGGGGGATAGAGGACCAGGCGAGGTCGGTTTGGCTGGAAGGGTGGCCCGCGTTTCGACTTCCCTCATGGCCGAGGCATCTCCGGGACAGTGGGAGAGAAAAAATGAACCAGGAACAGAGCAGGAGAGGATAAAAGTAGAGCAGGGAAAGGGTGGGCAGGAGGTCGAGGTTTGAGAAGAAAACCCAAGAAAGAATGAGCCATATGGAGTTGCTAGAGCAATTGAAATAGGTCGAGGAGCTGGTGAGGTTCCATAAATGGCCGCACGTGCAGAGTAAAGGCCCAACGAGGGTGCTGGTCCATTAAAGGGATGCAAAGGAAGAGTAGGGTGCACTGAGAGTAATGGAAACCTGCCTCGAGCGAGTTGAATTTAAAGTCATGAGGCAGGTGGGAGGGAGTGGAATGTTGTTGTCACATGGCCGGTGCCACAGAGGATCGCTCTTGGCTGCTCCGCTCGACGTGTGTGGTCAACTATGACCCCATCCGCGGGAAAGGGAATAAATGCGACGAAGTACAAACATGTGGGAAGGAAGTTGCAGTACATGAGTATGTGGGAAAAAACATGAAAAAAGTAGTGGTAATATCTGTTACATAGGTTTGTTCACAAAAAACAGGAAAAAAAGTGGCATTCCTGACTTAGTTTTCTTTAAAAGAAGATCATGGACATAATAGAAATTGAAATTACATATGTTTTACATACGCTCGTGGACAAAAAACACAAAAAAATAGTAGAAATGTCTGTTACATAGGTTCGTGGAGAGGAGCACAAAAAAAACTAGCATTCCTGAAATAGGTTTTCTTAAAACTAGGGTTCCTAGACATAAGAACTTGAAATTTATGAAATCAAAGGTTCCTGGACAACATAAATTATACATACCAGAGATGCAATTTTAGAAAGAATATATTTACTTTTATACATATGAAATATGTACTTTATAGAGTATGGGGATGACATTCTATGGAGCATGCACAGAGCCCTGAATTCATACTTAGCCAGTTTTTTGCATCGCGGGCTCTCGGGATGGCGGACTGAAAACTGGGCCTTTGCTGTTCTGTGGCCTACAAAGAATACCTAGAGTTCCACGATATAAAAATTGACAAGCGGAGTTGGGGCTATTTGAATTGTAAAACATACTGGTAATGTCTGTTACATAGGTTTGTTGACAAAAAACACAAAAAAAATTAGCATTCCTGACTTGGTTTTCTTTAAAAGAAGGGATCGTGGACACTAGAAACTGAAATTTATGAAATGAAAGGTTCCTGGACAATATAATTTATACATACAGAATGTAATTTTACAAAGCGGAGCCCTCATTCCATACTTAGCCAGTTTTTGGATGGCGGGTTCTCGGGATATCGGGCTGAAAATTGGGCTTTTGTTCTTCCGTGCCCTACAAAAAGAACTGATAGTTCCACGATATACAAAATGACAATTGGACTCCTGGACTATTAGAATTTTAAGGGCATTGTTTCCAACAAATTTAGCATTGGGTGTCTCCTGTTCCGTGGCCTACAAAGAATACCCAGAGTTCCGCGATATACAAATTGACTAACAGAGATCGGAGTATTTGAATTGTAAAAATCAGTGGCAATGTTTGTTACATAGGTTTGTTGACAGAAAACACAAACAAAATTTAGTGTTCCTGACTTAGTTTTCTTTAAAACAAGGGATCGCGGAGAGAATAGAAATTGAAATTTATGAAATGAAAGGTTCCTGGACATAATAATTTATACATACATAATATGTAGTTTTATACAGAATAATTTATACATACAGAGTTCCGCAATATACAAATTGAAAAGCGGAGTTGGGGCTATTTGAATTGTAAAACATACTGGTAATGTCTATTACATAGGTTTGTTGACAAAAAACACAAAAAAAATTAGCATTCCTGACTTGGTTTTCTTTAAAAGAAGGGATCGTGGACACTAGAAACCGAAATTTATGAAATGAAAGGTTCCTGGACAACACAATTTATACATACATAATGTAATTTTTCAAAGCGGAGCCCTCATTCCATACTTAGCCAGTTTTTGGACGGTGGGTTCTCGAGATGTCGAGCTGAAAATTGGGCTTCTGTTCTTCCGTGCCCTACAAAAATTACCGATAGTTCCGCGATACACAAACTGACAATTGGATTCCTAGACTATTAGAATTTTAAGGGCATTGTGTCCAACAAATTTAACATTGGGCCTCTACTATTCCATGGCCTACACAGAATACCCAGAGTTCCACTATATACAAATTGACTAGCGGAGATCAGACTATTTGAATTGTAAAAATTAGTGGCAATGTCTGTTACATAGGTTTGTTGACAGAAAATGCAAACAAAATTTAGCGTTCCTGACTTAGTTTTATTTAAAAAAAGGGAACGTGGACAGAATAGAAATTGAAATTTATGAAATGAAAGGTTCCTGGACAAAATCATTTATACATAGAGAATATGTAGTTTTACAAAGCGGAGCCGTCATTCCATACTTAGCCAGTTTTGGATGGCGGGTTCTCAGGATGTCGGGCTGGAAATTGGGCTTCTGTTCTTCCATGCCCTACAAAAAGCACCAATAGTTCCTTGATATACAAACTGACAATTGGACTCCCGGACTATTAGAATTTTAAGGGCATCGTGTCTAACAAATTTAGCATTCGGCCTCTCCTGTTCCGTGGCCTACAAAGAATACCCAAAGTTCCGCGATATACAAATTGACTAGTGGAGATCGGACTATTTGAATTGTAAAAATCAGTGGCAATGTCTGTTACATAGGTTTGTTGACAGAAAATGCAAACAAAATTTAGCGTTCCTGACTTAGTTTTCTTTAAAACAAGGGATCGTGGACAGAATAGAAATTGAAATTTATGAAATGAAAGGTTCCTGGACATAATAATTTATACATACAAAATATGTAGTTTTATATAGAATAATTTATACATATAGAGTTCCGCGATATACAAATTGACAAGATGAGTTGGGGCTATTTGAATTGTAAACATACTGGTAATGTCTGTTACATAGGTTTGTTGACAAAAAACACAAAAAAAATTAGCATTCCTGACTTGGTTTTCTTTAAAAGAAGGGATCGTGGACACTAGAAACTGAAATTTATGAAATGAAAGGTTCCTGGACAACATACTTTATACATACAAAATGTAATTTTACAAAGCGGAGCCCTCATTCCATACTTAGCCATTTTTTGGATGGCGGGTTCTCGGGATGTCGGGCTGAAAATTGGGCTTCTGTTCTTCCGTGCCCTACAAAAAGTACCGATAGTTCCGCGATATACAAACTGAAAATTGGACTCCCGAAATATTAGAATTTTAAGGGCATCGTGTCCAACAAATTTAGCATTGGGCCTCTGCTGTTCCGTGGCCTACAAAGAATACCCAGAGTTCCATGATATACAAATTAACTAGTGGAGATTAGATTATTTGAATTGTAAAAATTAGTGGCAATGTCTGTTACATAGGTTTGTTGACAGAAAACGCAAACAAAATTTAGCGTTCCTGACTTAGTTTTCTTTAAAACAAGGGATCATGGACAGAATAGAAATAGAAATTTATGAAATGAAAGGTTCTTGGACAAAATAATTTATACATAGAGAATATGTAGTTTTACAAAGAGGAGCTGCCATTCCATATTTTGTCAGTTTTGGATGGCGGGTTCTCGGGATGTCGGGCTGGAAATTGGGCTTCTGTTCTTCTGTGCCCTACAAAAAGCACCAATAGTTCCGCGATATACAAACTGACAATCCGACTTGCGGAGTATTAGAATTTTAAGGGCATCCTGTCCAAAAAGTTAACCATTGCCGAAATAGTATTCTTTACATATGTTTTACATATGGTCGTGGACAAAAAAACACAAAAATAGTAGTAACGTCTGTTACATAGGTTCGTGGAGAAGAGAAAAAAAAAACTAGCATTGCCGAAATAACTTTTCTTAAAACAAGGGTTCCTGGACACAAGAAATTGAAATTTATGAAAGTAAAGGTTCCTGGACAACATAAATTATACATACGAAAGATGCAATTTTATAAAGTAGATATTTAATTTCATAGATACAAAATATGTACTTTATAGAGTATGGGGATGGCATTTTATAGAGCATGCATAGAGCCCTGGATTCATAGTTAGCCAGTTTTTTGCATCGTGGGTTCTCGGACTGCCGGGCTGAAAAATGGGCCTGTGTTGTTCCGTGGTCTATAAAGAATACCCATAGTTCTGCGATATACAAATTGACAAGCGAAGTTCGGACTAGTTCAATTGTAAAAAATAGTGGTAATGTCTGCTACATAGGTTTGTTGAGAAAAACAACAAAAAAAATTACCATTCCTGACTTAGTTTTCTTTAAAAGAAGGGATCGTTGACACAATAGAAATTGAAATTTATGAAATGAAAGGTTCCTGCACAACATAATTTATAGATACAAAATATGCAATTTTACAAAGCAGAGCCCTCATTCCATACTTAGCTAGTTTTTGGATGCTTCTTAAAACAAGGGTTCCTAAACAAAAGAAATTGAAATTAATGAAATTAAAGGTTTCTGCACAACATAAATTATAAATATGAAAGATGCAATTTTATAAAGTAGATTTTTACTTTCATAGATACGAAATATGTACTTTTATAGAGTATGGGGATGACATTTTATAGAGCATGCACAGAGCCCTGGATTCATACTTAGCCAGTTTTTTGAATCGCAGGTTCTCGGGCTACCGGGCTGAAAAATGGGCCTGTGTTGTTCCCTGGTCTACAAAGAATACCCAGAGTTCCGCGATATACAAATTGACAAGCGGAATATGTAATTTTACAAAGCGGAGTGCTCATTCCATACTTAGCTAGTTTTTGGATGCCGGGTTCTCGGGATGTCAAGCTAAAAATTGGGCTTTTGTTCTTCCCTGTCCTACAAAAAGCACCGATAGTTTTCGCGATATACAAACTGATAATCGGACTTGCGGACTATTAGAATTTTAAGGGCATCGTGTACAAAAAAATGTAGCATTTCTGAAATAGTATTTTTTACATATGTTTTACATATGCTCGTGGACAAAAAACACAAAAAAAATAGTAGTAACATCTGTAACATAGGTTCGTGGAGAAGAGTACAAAAAAACTAGCATTCCTGAAATAGCTTTTCTTAAAACAAGGGTTCCTGGACACAAGAAATTGAAATTTATGAAATTAAAGGTTCCTGGACAACATAAACTATACATAGAAAAAATGCAATTTTATAAAGCAGATATTTACTTTTATACTTATGAAATATGTACTTTTATAGACTATGGGGATGACATTTTATAGAGCATGCATGGAGCCCTGAATTCATAGCTAGCCAGTTTTTTTGGCATTGCGGGTTCTCGGGCTGGCAAGCTGAAAAATGGACCTCTACTGTTCCGTGGCCTACAAAGAATACCGAGAGTTCCGTGATATACAAATTGACAAGCGCAGTTCAGACTTATTCAATTGTAATGGCCTATATGGCAAGCAGTAAGCAGGACAACTGGTAAAGATAAAATAGTGAACACACTTTTATGACATTTATGTAGAAAAAATAATAAAACATCTTACATATTCCTGTAAATTTAAAGAAACACACACACACACACACACACACACACACACACACATATATATGAAATATGATATGTGAAATTTGAGTGAATGATTTACCGCATATGTAATTTTGAAAATGATCAGGCAGGGAAAAATATGCATGATTTATACATACAAAATATGTAATTTTACAAAGTAGATATTTATATTTATACATATGAAATATTTACTTTTATACAGTATGGGGATGAGATGTTAAAGAGCATGGATGGAGCCGTCATAGCATAATCTTCCAGTTTTTGGATAGTTGGTTCTCGGGATGGGGGGCTGAAAATTGGGCTTTTTTGTTGTTCCGTGTCCTACAAAAAAGCACTGATAGTTCCGCGATATACAAATTGACAATCGGACTTGGGCACAATTTCAATTTTAAGGGGCTTGTGTCAAAATGTTTTAGCATTAGCGTACTTTTTTTACATAGGGTCGCGGACAAGAAAGCACAAAAAAAATAGCAGTGACGCCTGTTACATAGTTTAGTGGAGAAAAGAACCAAAAAAACCAACATTGCCGAATTAGCTTTCCTTAAAACAAGGGCTCCTGGAGAGAAGAAATTGAAATTTATGAAGTTAAAGGTCCCTGGAGACCATAAATTATACATACGAAAGATGTAATTTTAAAAAGCAGATATTTACTTTTATACATACGAAATATGTAATTTTATAAACTATGGGGATGAGATTTGATAGAGCAGGGACGGAGCCCTGAATCCATAGTTAGTCAGTTGTTGGATCGTGGGTTCTGGAGCTGGCGAGATGAAAAATGGGCCTCTGTTGTTTCGTGGCCTACAAAGAACACCTGGAGTTCAGTGATATACAAATTCACAACCGGAGTTCGGACTATTTGAATTGTAAGGGCCTTTGTCAGAAACATTCTAAAGGACATGTGGCATCAAAAAGGAAGATAATTGAAATAAAATAAACATAATGTATTCACATTCAGCATAGCTGAAGAGAAAATGGTAGCAACACATAAATATATGAGAAGACAAAATAATAGTTTTATTTCAAAAATATGGAAAAAAGAAGACTTTGTTACATATTCCTGGAAATTTAAATGTGTTTGTCATATAGGCTGGGATTGGGGCTTGAATGTAGCAGCTCCCATTGAACTATTTTATGATAACTGAATCATTCCGTGATATCAGTGGCACTTGAATTTCCATAGAAGAGTGTTGGAAAGTTCATTTCCTCAATGAATTTGTCCTTGAATTCCATGCACCAATGTCTCAACACACGTTTCATTCTCTGATTCATCACTTGTATAAAATTCAATAGGATTTTCGAAAGTGTCTACAGAGTTGCTATTCTCTTCAACAAGAACACTGTTCCAGTTGTCATTTATACAAATGTTCTGTGCTTTATACATGGCCCTTGAACATAATTCCTTTAATGCTTTCATAACAGCATGCACATGCACTTTGCCTGTCTGATATGCATTTTTGTATCACAAGCGTCTTTTCAGAGGCATGACAATTGTTAGTGTATTATTAATGAATTGTGGCAAGAGTCTTTGTACAACATCTACTTGAACATGCACATTAATAATTGATCCTGTTAAGCCCATCTGGAGTCCTTTATAGACCCAAGGCCTAATTCCATTAAATGCAATTCAGAGAGAGCCAACTCTCTCCTCAAGTTCCGTAAGCGCACTTACATCTGGTAGTGGTGCATTACATCTTATTTGGCCAGGCGTTTGGAGCTGTGGTAGTTTTCCATGTTGAGGTGAATGTTTGCATGGAAGAAAAATTTTGCCACTGGAAAATGTTTTATCATGCATTGTCAACTAGAAGTATTCTGCTTGCAAAGCAGTGGTGAAAGACTTGCTGTTTTTTAAGAAGTTCAATTGCTCACAAATTGCACATGCAATGGAAGGAGTATCTTTAATTTCTTTCATGTACATCTGTGTTGCATTTTTATTTTGCAGTGAAGTATGGGTGGAAATTGTTTCTTGGTTTTCATTGCCAATAGTCCATGGTGTTGCTGCTAGCGCACGAAATGTGACGGTTTCATGACCATTCTGGGATATGTGAGCACACATGTTTCGTTTCTTTTTTGCATGGGAAAGTTTCTTTAGATTCTCATATGTGGCTTTCTCTCTAATAGGAAGCGTGTCAATGTATTTCTTTCTCTCGCACATGACGTTTTTCATGTTGTGGTAACTTAGTCTACGTTTCTTGCCCAAGGGCACGATGAGTTGATGGCAATTGTGATGAATTTTTCTTTGACCTAGGTGCTGATAACGTAGCCTATGTTTTTTGTTAAAGGCATGTGTGGCCTCATCACAACTGGGATGAATTTGACGCATGGTTTTTTTCAAGTTCTGATAACTTACTCTAGGTTTTTTGTTTAATCCCTGTATGGGCTCATCACAACTGTAATGAATTTCACGCATCAGTTTTTTGTTGAAGCCTTCTATGGCCATATTGGACCCATCAAGAGTTTCATTCTCACTAAAAATCATTCCGTGCATATGCAAATTCGATGCGGTTTGGGTGGCATGGACATCCAACCTTGAACCACGGATATGTCGAAGCAAAGGTTCATAATGGATACGTGTTGTATCTGTTTTCAATGAGAGGATGTCAAATGTTCGATTGTAATTTGAATCAGTAAACCAAGAATGGATAGTTCCATCTGGCAACACCGACCAAACCTGAAAATTTACTCTGAATATCATAGACAACCATTGGAAACAGAAAATGCAACCCTCCACATTCCCTTTTTCATATGGAAGCACCATGTTTACAAGGTATTCCTGCCAAGTTCCAATTGTCGACATATTTTCCAGGAAATATGGAAAAAGGTGCTGATGCAAGCACCTGAAACCCTGTTAGTTGCTGCCTCCAATTGCATTGCAAAATGACTGCACGGTGTAAAGCCCCAACAACTGCACATCAAACTCCGCTGCTATCAAACAACAAATTGCATTAAACAGACTATCTCCACAGTTAGACACAACATTTGTTGCCACCTGTAAATCATGGCTATCTATGCGATGCATAACCCGTTCCCATTGCGATTCAAGGTCTTTGCAAAAGAAGGACAAGTAAATATGAGCTACTTCAACATTGCACATGGACATGTTCCTGTATAGGAGTGGTTTATAATGACCACTGAGACCATTGGCATCATGAAACAAGATGCAATATGGATTGCCAGAGGCACCTTTGTTGAATAGTAGATATCTTCTTTTTCTTTTCAATGACCATATTGCAACCGATATATTGAGCCAGTTAGACAACCACAGTGTACAAAATGTGTCTCCCTAGAGTCCCCTTTCATGTGCAGGAAGAGCTGTAGATGCAAACAACTGCATCTTTGAAAAATACGTAGCAACATCATGTATTCTGTGCAATTGCCGAAGAAAATTAGATTCCAGTTCGTATTCATAGGAGGTCAATGCTTCTGCGTCGCCATTTTTGAAACATGCCAAGAAACAATCTATCAATCCATTGCACAACTCGATCGATGAATACCCAAAATGCAACAAAACCTGGAACGTATTGAAAAGGAAATCCTCTGCAGTATACAAGAATGCATCGAATCTAAAGAGGCCATTTCTATGCAAAGCCACATCAATGCTGCCATGTAAAATGCACTGTTTATCTATTTCATATGACTCAACATATATTACTTCTTCCATCCCCTCAACTCGGATTTTGAAGGTGTTTGTTAGATACTTTCAGTTTGTTTGAAAACAGAGAAAAGGGTGAAAAAAAAAATGGCACCCCCCCCAAAAAAAGGAAAGCAAAATAGGAAAACCATAAGCCCAAAACTGGGCACAAAACAGAAGAAAGAACACAAATAAATAACACCATAAATTTACTGGGCAGAAACACAACATGTGGGCATAGTTTTCTGACCCATAGAATAAACGCTTTCCCTGCGTCTACAACTATTTTTCGAGAACCCCTTTGCATTACAAATTTCCAAACAACTATGAATGTCATTGCTAGCATATGAAGACTCATGGTTTCCAGGAACATAAATTAAGAGCATAGACAAAGATGATCTGCAACTGCAGCTGTAGGACCTAAACTTTGTAAAGTTGAATCAAACAAGAACAACAATCCTGGAGTGAACCAACAAAGAAACATCGACCACTGGAGCAGCGATGTCGACCATAAAAAAATAGAACAAAATGTATCCCAAGGCATTTGCACAATAAACATTCAAGTTGTCAGGTAAACACTTAAGATTACCAGGACCACCCAAGGGCCTAGCCCTGTACAAACATTCAAGAAAAAATGCAGCGTGGCAAATCTGTTCTCTCGAAACCTGCAAGAATAAAACAAAAAACAGACATACTAATATGGTAGACAATGTATTTTAGCTAGCAGGAATTGCTAAAGGAAACATTCAAACTAATGCTAGCATTAATCCACCTTCGACCATTGCACAACAAAATATATGATTCTAAAATACCATATATGATGAAATACTTTGGATATGCCAACATATATAACATTGGGAATAGCGAAGCCATGAAAAATACCTTCAATCCGTTGTCCAATCACATCTTTACAAAGATGGTACTTTTTATTATATAAAAATCGACGGAAGATGTCCGACTACCATCAAAAAAATGGAATGAAATTGTATTCCAACGCACTTGTACAATAAACATTTAAGACTGGCGGATTTGTTAGGTAAACACTTAATACTGTCAGGATCGTCTAAGGGCCTAGCCCTGTTCAAACATTTAAGAAAAAATGCAGCGTGGCAAGCCTCCTCTCTCGAAGCACGCAACAATAAAGAAAAAACCAGACATAGTAATATGGTAGACAATGTATTGAAGCCAACAAGAAATGCTTAAGGAAACATTCGAACTAATGCTAGCATTAATCCATCTTCCACCAATGCATAAGAAAATATATGATTCGAAAATACCTTATACGATTCAAATACTTTGGATATGACAACAAATATAAAATTGGGAATAGCGAAGCCGACAATAAGACCTCCAATCCGTTGTCCAATCAGATCTTGACGAACATGGTACTTTCTATTATATAAAAATCGATGTTTTCACTTCCCTTGTTCCAACAATAGATAATATGCAAATATTTCTGGTCAATGCACAATTTAATACCAGGTCGATGATTTATCGATCGCTATAGTCCCTCTTTGCCTACGACAGGGACTAATAATGCATGCTTGTGATTATTGAGTTGATTTTTAAAAATTACACAATCGTTTCCTTACGGATTATAATACGTATACAAGAAGAGAATCTAAATGAAAAAGAAAGAATCTTCGTGTTATAATAATGATACTTATTTTAGTTATGAGGAATGAAGGTGAAGATTGAAAATAAAGGATTGAGTGATCACGTTATTTTAATATTGTGGAAGAATTAGATTCTAGGTAAGTACACACACACACATAAAATAAACTAAACATTGTAAACAATATTTCACTGATTGAGTGGGGCTTTAAATTCCCTCTTGATGATTGATGTAAATAATCATTATAGTATCTTTGATGGGTCCTCAACGACTAAATTACCTTGACATAATATACTCTGTATTCTATTCTACTAAATTGATTGATGTAGCTTGTAACTTTGTAATTAAGGAATGGAGGGTGATGTCTCATAATACTCTCACATCTGCTTGTTAATGTTAATTGGTAGATTCATAATAATTATGGATTAAAGGTAAAATTAGATTGGAAATATAATTTTTATTGAATTTATTATTAGAATCATAATTTATGTAATATATTGTCATGTAAATGAAATATAAACATTTGACCAGTAGATTGATGTTTCTCCATTGATAAGAATAAGTATAATGTTAAGAATGGAATGGAATTTGAATTAGCAAATTATTACTTTACCAGTTCGGTGATTAATCATTATTTGTTAATTGATTTTAGGCATATTGAAATTTAGTCTGGAAATTGGTTTCGCATTTGGATGATGGGTATTAGACATCTTCATGTTTGTCAGAACAACCACCAGTCCTGAGACTTTAAATGGTCAAAAATCAATCAGATAAATCCTGGACTCGAGCATCGATTATGTGTCTTGAAGGTGTCCTAACCTTGCAGGGTAGGTCGGATATGTGCACTTGATTATTCATGTTTTATTTCGAGAATTATGATGTTAATGAAATTATCTTAGTCTTAATTAAAGTTTATTAAATATTGTATCATGACATTGTTATAAGTTGAAGCTGAGTAAAAAAAGATGATTTTAAACTTAGATCGACCACCCATTGTTATCATTGTACTTAGTTATCCTTTGCTTATTTACTTGTCGTACCAGATAGTGTGTAACTTGTTTTTTTTTTTTTCTTTAAAGAAAAAATTAAATTTTACTACTTTGTTTAGTTCACTTACTTTTGTGTTGATACCAAAGAGGGTATTTCAACATTGGAGGTGGTCCCATCAAATAGAAGCTGATCCATTTAAATTGAGTATGTCAACACTAATGTTTATATTTCTAGATAAGTCATGCCCTCAAAGATATTTTCTTATCCCATGTAGCTAACTCTCAACTTCTTGTCTAGATTTAACCTCACTATCAAAGGTAGGTGGATTTTCTTTTCCAAATTCTCCATACAAATTATTTATGAGAGGCCTCTTTCTCCAATGTTTTTTGGGAGATGATATTGGATTGTTTAATGAGTTTTCATATGCATATGACTCATTAATAGGAGGTTTTGATAGAGATGGCTTGTATGACCTATCTCACGAGGTTCTTCTTGAGGTTCTTCTTGTACTATGGGATCTCTTGTGAGAATGACTTTTGGAACTATTCTTACTTCTACTAACATTGTTAGAATTTTGAAAATGATGCATTTTCCTCTATACGTCTGTCATAGTTTTAAGCGTGGCCATGTTTTGTAGTTTTTTTATCTTACCAAGTTTTAATTAACATTGTTAGAATTTTGAAAATGATGCATTTTCCTCTATACATTTGTCATAGTTTTAAGCGTGGCCATGTTTTGTAGTTTTTTCTCTTACCAAGTTTTAATTAACCTTTTGTTGCCTACTTTGTCACTTTGAAGCTTTACCCTCAAACTTCTCATAATTTTTGCAATATCTGGATGAGTCTCTTGATTTCTATGTCTATAATATTCCATGTCTAGAGGATTCTTTTGATTTCTATGTCCATAGGTCTCCATCTCTACATATTTAGCTTACAATTTTTCACCCATGTCATCTATTTCAAACTCGTAAGGGTTTTGTGTATCCTCCATGATGATAGTTTCTTATCCAAAACAACACTAATCCTTTTTTTATTATCTTGATAAGTCAAAATATTTTGTACTATATTTGAGTGTTAATTTCTCTTCTCTTCTAAAAGACTTTCCTAGTGATTTTAAATTTGTTCAATTATGATATCGGAGTTAGAAGTTTCCTAGTGATTTTAAAATTGTTCAATTATGATAATGGAGTTAGAAGTTATAGGTCTCAAAAGATCATTTATATTCTGTTTTGTTGGTTGTGGAGCCTGATTATCTTCCTGATTCATAGGTCTTATTTCAGTCACTTTTGGACCCCATTACCTGACGCAGTGTGTGTGTGGGGGGGCTTGTAACACCCTAATTAGATTAATTAATGATCATAATTAATTTAGATAAATTAAGTCATTAATGTACTAAAAGTAAATTTATTTAATCATCAATCTATCTAAGTAAATTACTTATTGAAATAATTAGATTTTATCATTTTATTTATTTATTATTTTGAATTAATGTACTAAAAGTAAATTTATTTAATCATCAATCTATCTAAGTAAATTAATTATTTCAATCTAAGTAAATTAATTATTGAAATAATTAAATTTTATCATTTTATTTATTTATTATTTTGAATTAATGTACTAAAAGTAAATTTATTTAATCATCAATCTATCTAAGTAAATTAATTATTGAAATAATTAGATTTTATCATTTTATTTATTTATTATTTTGAATTAAGTAATGTAACCCAAAAAAAATGGGGGAGGGGATTATTTTATTGTATTAAAGGTAGGTAAATAATTAATGACAAAAGATAAGGCATATGGGAAATTGATGATGGGGTGATTCGAGAGGAGGAGGATAAGAAGGAGGGAGTCAAACTTTGAAAGGGGGGATTTTTATTTTGAGGAGAAGGAGAAACCAGGGGGGAGGAGAAAGGAAACAAAATTTTGGAGAGGAGTATGGTTGCAAATTTTTTTGTGGGTTTTTACTAGTGGATTGGTGTTGCTGGGATTTTGGGCTCAAGGGCCAGGAAATATGAGTCGGAGAGGCTCTGTTCCTAGCTGGCTGGGAGGATTCAGTTTCAGGCAGAACATCAACAAGTAAGCTAAACATGCAAGCTAAAGGGACAAACTTATTCTTAAACATTTATTTCACTAATTACTATTTTCTTTGAATGAAAGATAAAATGCATACCTATATCCTGAAAATGTGTTAGGTAATTTGAGATTTAACTGTTTATTATATTAGAACAAAACCATAAATTAGATTTACTTGATGAAGACAAATGTGTTAGGTAATTTGAGATTTAACTGTTTATTATATTAGAACAAAACCATAAATTAGATTTACTTGATGAAGACAAAAACATAATTTAGTCAACAAATTTATTATTAAAACCTTGAATCCCAAGATAGGGGTTATTACATATGGTATCAGAGCCTGATTTCAAAATAGAAACGTAGGGCTTATCCACTCTCTTATGGCTTGAAATATATGTCCTGAAGGTATGCTAACTGTTAAAAAAACATTCTGGGACATGCAACTGTAATTGGCACCACTAGCTGTAATTGATCACATCATGTAAATGGGTTATTCTATTATCAAATTCACATATTGACTTGCTAGCGAAAAATGTTGTTATTCTACTTCTTTTCTTGTAAAGGCGGTGCACCATATGGCCCTATAGATAAATATGATCATTCACAATGATTAATTGGAATAAACAAAATTATTTAGTATTTATCATATGCATTAAAACAATCCAAAAATCAAAATAAAGTTATGAAATAAATGGAAATAGCATCACCTATTCAAACAACTATTTTTTTTTCTAAAATTTACCTCTCAACCTCTGTAATCTTTTCAATTGTAGGAGGCTCAGGGGTTTTGCAGGGAAATAAACTTAATTATGCTAGGAAAAACTCACTATTCGAGGACTACATGATGAAGATTTCTCTCCATTCCTTATCAAAAGTTTCCTATGAGAATTTCAGTCCTCTACTGCTATTAGAGGAGGAAAAATGACCTAGATCTCCTTGCTCAATCTTTGTTGTTTGTGTGAGAAAAAATTATCCAAATCTTCTTTCTGGGGGTGGAAAATTTACTTTGAAGTCAAACACCTCATGCACATATGAAAATATGTGAATACAACCTTATTGTGTGTTAGAAAATAAACTATAATTATATAAAAAAAATATAATTTGGTGTTACTTTAGCCCAAAATATAATACATTGTTTAATATAAAAAAATTGCCTAATTTAATATATATATATATATATATATATATATATATATATATATATATATATATATATATATATATATATATATAAACCTTCTTTGGAATGGTTTAAAAGACTATTAAATTCCACCAAATTTGTCTTTCCCAAAAGCCTAAAAGGCTAAAAGTTATTGCAAAGCCATATTCAAGTAATAAAAGACAAAAATAAATGCTGCCATTTATGGTTCAGTACTCAAGAGAGCCAATGATGCCAATCATGCATTGAAACATAATGCGGGGAAAAGAGGGAAATTTTCCCGTGACAATATGTAAATAAAGAAAGAATATAGTTAAATACAAAACATGCATTATGTACAATAGTGCATTAGCTTTGGGACATGCTAATGAAAAATTTGTATTAATCACAATTTGGATGTTCTTAGAACAATGGCGGTAAAATTCTCCAAACTACTTGCGGATATCTCTGACTTTAATAGGTACTTTGAGCCAATTGTGTTGTCCAAAGCTGTAACCTATTTAAGAGAGAAGCAAGTAAATGAGATCAAAATGTTGTAAAAACAAATGATGGAGAAAAATAAATATCATATGCTTTTAGCTAATCCAAATTTGAGGTTACAACTAAGCAAACGGATAAACATACAAAACTTTCAAGAGTGAAGGAAGACTTGAAGAATACTGAGTGTTCAATTGTCGGTAACCGTAAGCATCCGACCCGTCGAGATGCTCAACAAGCTGTTGGAGAAAAAAGGGAAGTTGTCCCTGGCGAGAGAGGAGACCGGGCCACCGTCGAACCCGTCTGAGGCGAGGAAACCCCGACCTTGCTCAAGGCCGTGCATGCACTGCCCATCCGCGGTCGAATCCTGCGGTGAGAGGAGGGAAGGGACGACCACATGGTTTCCTTTCCTCCTCACTATTCACGAGCCCTCCACCATACCCTACAACTTGGGGCCGTGTGCCAAATCTCCCCTTGGAGCGGGGAGCAACCACTTCTTCTTCCATTGAACTGTTGCTCATCATGAAGGCATTCCACAATGCACAAGTGGTGGATGCCAAGGGTTTTTACCACAGAGGGAGGGCCATTAGTCCAAGAGGCCAACCATGGAACCAGGGTCATACCCTTGAACCCTCGACCTGCAGTTACAAAGGAAGAAAGAGTGGAGGTGGCGTGAAATGAGAAGCGTGAGCATAGGGGGTAGGGTTTGTGAATGGGGAGACGAGAGATAGCTTAGGTAAGTGAAGGAGCGAGAGGCAGGACGAGAGATAGGTTAGGTGAGTGAGGGAGCGAGAGGCAAGTGGGCCTCATGCGAGGTCCCACGATGCCTACCCCTATTCATTTTTTTTTTTAATTATTTCATTATTTTAACTTGTTATTTAATTAATTAATTTATTAAGCAATTGAAAGTGCTCGTTGCGTAGAAGAACATATGAGTTTAAATGGAGGAATGAGATCAACTGTTCCACAACAACCTGGATTCATTGGGAAGGCCCCTAGGACCTTCTCTAGGGGAGGAAGCTCTAGGCCACCTCCTTATGGGAATACAGTTGCACCTAGAGCAATTGTAGTAGGTATTTCAATGGTAGTGAGTAAAACATCCCAGTCATCACCAATGACGCAGGTAGGTCCACGACCTTCTCAGGGAACACCTAGTAGGGGAAGGCGTTCCAGGGGAAGGAACTCATTTCAAAGGCCTTCATAGGGCAGGATGCAGGTTCCACCCCATGTTACATTTTAGGGGTGCAGAGGACCTCATTACCAGTGTGAATTCCTAGAGTCACAAGCAGGCCTTGGGCATAGAGAGGGAAAGGCCTCAATGGGAAGAGAGAGTAGTAGCCACCATATTTATGCAGTGGTTAATAACCTCCAAGAAGAACATCAATCCACCATGGTGGATTTTTCAGGTACGCTAAATCATGTCAATGTTAAAATTTTATTTGATTATGGTGATACAGATAGTTTCATTTCACCTTGTGCATTAGAAAAGTGTGGGTATGAAACCTACGAGAACAATGAATTTAAACAAGTTGAGATGGATTCGGGGAAAAAAAGAGAGGTAGGAACTAACATCGATAATTGTCTTGTAGACCTAAGAGTATGTACTACTAGGTTGAAGGTGTATGTCACTTGCCTAGGGACATATGATCTAATCATTGGGATGGATTGGTTAGAAGCTCATTGAGCTTTGGTAGATTTTTTTGTGAAGAGGGTGATTTGCATAGATGATGAATGAAGGTCAATAGAGATCCCTGGTATATAGAGGAAGGTGTCTCTATGCTTTATCTTGAAAATGAAGGTTAAACATTACACAAGACAAGGTTATCGATTGTATATAGTGGAAGCAATCGATGAAGGGAAGGGACCTTCTATAGATCAATATCCATTTTTTCATAGTTTAAGGATGTTTTTCTGAAAGAGTTTATAGGATTTCCTCCTAAGAGGGAGCTTGATTTTACCATCGAACTAAAACCTGGTGCAAAGCCAATTTCCAAGACACCGTATAGGATGATGACTCCAGAACATTGTGAGTTGAATATGCAGTTGAAGGAACTACTTGACTTAGGGTTGATAAGGCCCAGTGTCTCACCTTGGGGTGCACCTGTAATATTTGTCAAGAAGAATGATGGTTCCTTACGACTATGTATAGATTACAGGGACTTGAACCGTTCTACAGTGAAGAATAAGTACCCACTACCATGGATAAATGATCTCTTTCATCAGATGAAAGGAGAAACAATTTTCTCAAAAATTGATCCGCGATTCGGGTATCACGAGTTAAGGATTAAGGAAGGAAATTTTCCTAAAAATACCTTTCGAACTCAATTTGGAAATTATGAGTTCATTATAGTGCCTTCTGGTTTGACCAATGCACCGACAATATTCATGAGCCTCATGAATGGTGTATTTCAAAAGCATCAAGAAAGACCGATTTGTGCAGGTCTTTCTTGATGATATCCTCATCTATTCCAAGAAGGAGAACATGAGGAAAACTTTCAAGTGGTCTTGTTATGCCTTAGAGAGAACAAGTTGTATGGAAAGTTGTCAAAGTGCTCTAAATTCTTCCAGAAAGAGATTCACTATTTAGGTCATATCATTTCCAGTGAAGGAATTTCTATGGAACTAGAAAAGGTGAAGACCATTATGGATTGGCCTGTACTGAAAAATGCTCATGAGGTGAGAAGATTCATGGGGCTAGCTGGTTATTATCGAAGTTTTATGGAAGGGTTCTCAAAGATAGAGAAACCCATCACCACCTTGCAGTGCAAGGGGGTAAGGTATGAATGTATAGAGGAATGTGATATTGCATTCCTCGAGCTTAAGAGATTACTAACTAGTGCACCAATTCTACGAGTGATGGATATGGAGAAGGAATTCACATTTTGCATGGATGCCTCGAAGCAAGGATTGGGGGCCATGATAATGCAATATGGGGGAGTGGTAGCGTATGCGTCAAGAAAGTTGAAGCAACATGAGGAGCTTTATTCTACTCATGATTTAAAGTTGGTAGCTGTAATACTAGCTCTGAAGCTTTAGAGGCATTATCTAGTGAGACAAACCTTTGAGCTCAAAATAAACCATGAAAGATTAAATCATCTCTTCACTCAAATGGATCTCAATTCCAAGAAGAGGTGATGGAGTGAGTTTATGAGTGTGTATGGAGAATTTGGTCGCATATGCCCTGAGCAAGAGACCACACATCTTGTCCTTGGTGCCCTTAAAATTTAATCTGAGGAAGTGAGTGTTGGGGAAAATTCTTGGAGATAGTTCGACTTTAAAGGTTACTTTATCCCTCCAGAGTGGGAGGCAGTTAGAGCCAAAGTAAGATGGATATATCTTTGAAATAGATGTATTGTTAATATATTAGGGAAGGATGTACATCCCCGAGGGTGGGGATATTCGAAACATCATACTCAAGGAACCCCATAAAGCACTTTTCTATATGCATATGGGTGTAAAGAAAATGTACGCAAACATGAAGAAGCTTTTCTTCTGGGTAGGAATGAAGCGTGATGTAGTCCATTTCATCACCAAGTTCCTTGAGTGTCAACAAGTGAAGGCTGATCATCACCACTCGACAGGTCTCCTACAACTGCATGATATTCCTATGTCCAAATGGGAAGTCATTTCTATGGATTTTGTTGTGGGATTTCCATTCACATCGCAAAGACACAATTATGTTCTTGTTATAATTTATAGGTTGACCAAGAGTGTTCATTTTATTCCAGTTAGAGACACTTATGATGTCACTGATGTGGCACATGTTTTTATAAGTGAAGTCATTCATCTGCATGGGTTACCCAAGAAGATCGTTTCAGATAGGGACTTTTGATTCACATCTAGGTTTTGGACAAGTTTGCATTCGACACTGGGGACTAAGTTGAACTTAAACACAACATATTATCCTGAAATAGATGGGAAAACTGAAAGAGTAAATCAGGTTATGGAAGACATGCTTAGGATGTATGTTATGGATTATCAAACCCATTGGGATAAGTACATACCTTTGGTAGATTTCACCTACAATAACAATTTCCACAACTTAATTGGAATGTTTCCATATGAAGGTCTGTATGGAAGGCCATGTAGGACACCGTTGAGTTGGGAAAGGTTAGAAGACTAAGTGACAGTTGATCCGGATTTATGAGCAAAATGAAATGAAACCACAAAATTATAATATTAACACAAAGACATAGTGAACAATAACAAAGATACAATAGATCTAATTTAGGGTGCACGATAACTCATTCGAAAGGTATTGATGAGGAGATTCATTTGGGGGGCCCAATTAGAGCCTATGTATCATATTGGGGTGCCATATTGTGAAAAAAATTTGTTTAGGCCCTCAAAATGGCGTCGGAAGTTTGGGACCCAAAAAAATGCTAAAAATAGTAAGTTTCCAAAAATGTGTTTTGAGCTAGTTGGAAAAGGTGGGTGGAAAACAAGATCCTCCTATATAAATCCTCCCCCCTTAGGAAGAAATGGTCTCCATTTTTTTGAGTTCCCCCATCATATGAAAAAATTTCTGCAGAATTTGGCCCCGGGTGAGCCACTTGCCTTGGTGCTGGAGCTGCCCTGCTTTGACAACCCGATAAATATGGATCCTCTGTTGGTGATTTCCCTTGACCTGTGTGTCCATGATATGATCAGTGGAGGCATGTTCCATCCAGTCAGGGTTTATCTCTATTGGTTTCAACTATTCTACTATCTCCTAGGTGTCCAATAATGGTGGAAAATAAGGCCGAAGTAGGTCCACATTGAACACTCGGTGCAAGCCAAGGAAGGGGGGAAGGTTGAGCTCAAAAGAATTGTCCCCCACAACATTGGTGATGGTGTAAAGTCCATAACATAGTGGACAAATCTTATGATGAGGCCCTATAAGGTGTTCTTTCTGCAAGTGCAACCAAACTTTGTCTCCCACCTAAAATTGGTGTAGCATTCAGTGTTGATCATGGCACTGTTTGTACTTGGAATTGGAATTCTATAAGATTTATTGAACCTATTAGAATATGTGATGGATCTGCTCAATGAAATGGGTGGCTTTGTTAGCTTAAGTTGGAGCATGTGACGAGTCTACCTGGGTGGCCGCAAGGGGTAGTGAAAAATCCATGGGACCCAATAGTTGAAATCCCAATCCCACCTAAAAGGGGTTGTGGTCGATTGAACTATGTATGGATTTGTTGTAGTTGTGATGAACATAGGGAAGAATCTCATCCCAAGTGTGGTGGTTCCTAGAATTGTACATGCACATGATGTGCACGATCATCTTGTTGATGACCTCGGTTTGGCCATCCGTCTAGGGGTGGAAGGAAGTGGACTTGGTAAGCTTGGTGTCCAGGAGTGATGAGAGGCTCGACCAAAATGTGATGCGGAATCAACTGTCCTAATATGAGATAATGGTTTTTGGGATCCGAAAGTGTACCCACACTCATTCAAAGAAGATCTTAGAAGTGGCCTCTATTGTGATTCTCTTCTTGTAGGCGGGCATAATCATGATCTTGGGAAAGAGATCAACAACCACACAATCATAGTCATTTCTCTACTTGGTGGATGGAAGGCCTAACATGTAGTCCATTGATATGGATTCCCAGGGCCTGTCAAGAGTAGGCATAGGAGTGTACAAGCCTTATTTATTAGTGGTCGATTTGGAAATAGCTCAATAAGTGTAGGACTAGATATAATTGTGGACATCATGTTGAAGTTTTGACCAATAGAAATGTCGCTGCAAGACTGCCACTTTCTTTTCCATGCCAAAGTGTCCTGTCACCTGACTGTAATGGGATTCCCAAATAAAATTCACTTGCTCACTTAATGGAACAAAGAGATGGCCTAGATGGCATAACATCCCATCCTAAAGATGGAAGTTAGTGACAACTATGTTTGTGCCCAACATCTGGTAGGTGTTGGCGAAGTCAGTATCTGTCTCATAGATTTGGGGCCATTCTGAGGTCTCGTGGCCATAAGAGTCTAGCAATGTGTCAAGTGTCACGACTGGAGGTTGGTTGAGGAAATCGATGAATTAGTTGGTACTTATTGTTTTATACTTGATGTTGAGGTGGAACCGCTACAAATATGTGGACTAATTATGATGGAGGTCATTCTACAATTTTCTTTGTGTCTGTATGAACTCCAATGAATTATGATCTGTGTGGATGAATCTCTCCTTACTGAGAATGTGATGCCTCCACTTGTGGCAGGATTTCACAATGGACTACATTTCTTTGTCATAAGTAGGGTACTTACGAATGAAATATGATAGTGTCTCACTATGATAGGCCATTGGGTGGCCATGCTAAGTGAGGAATGCGCCCACAACATAGTCTAAATCATCAATGATGAAGTGCAACAGAGTTCCTTTCACCCACATCTATGAATGAAAGAGGAACTCTCCTTCCTATGTCTCATTAGGTTCACCTGGATGGATCTTGGTGGTAGAAATGGTGGCACTGGGTTCCACGTCAATGATTCATCTCCCCTTTTCTAGTTCTAACTTATATTTGGAACTCACATATGATTAAGAGGATTTTACCTTAGCCACCAGTGAATTCTTTGAGAAGAAATCAACAATGTTATGCCAGGGGCTCTTATGGAAGTCGAACCACTTCCCGATATCTTTCTTTGTCTTCCCATTGTCCTTCTTTGCTTGCTTCTTGGACTGGTTGTCTCGAGGTTTCCCATATTTGAGATGTCCTTTTTTCTATGGGTTGGGGCTTCCCTTTCCCTGCTTCTTATGTGAGGGGTTCCTAGACCCAGACTACCATGCCTTTTGTTTAAACTTCTGCTCGATTTTGATGACATATTGATAGGTCGTGCCCAATGATGAGATGTTCAAAAACTCCATTTTTTTCTGGATGTATCTATGCATACCGCCGCAGTACTTGAGCACCTGATGTCTCTCAGAATATTTGATACCCAGCTTGGTGTGCAAAGTATGGAAGACATTGGTGAACTCTTGCACTGTTTGGTCTCTTTCCTGCTGCAATGTGGTCCATATTGTATACAAGTCATCATAACTTCCAAAAGGGTAGTATTTTTCCTTAATAACATCCTGAAGGAACCCCAAGTGGGTGAAACTGCAAATAATGTGGATCCATCTATTTCCTTTTTATCACAGAAAGTCTCCCACCAATATTTGACATGGGGGATGACCTTGAGGAGCGCAAATGTAATATTTTCTCTATTGAAAAAGTTGTGGACATAACAATACCCTTATAGAAGGTTTAACCATTTGTCTATGGAATATTCATATATTTGACCTTCAAATATAGGAATATAAAAAATGATCTGTACCTTGAAGGGGGCAATACCTCTGCTTGAGGTGGATGTGTCACTTGTCGGCAACCATAGAAGGATTTGTGCAAATATGTCCATCATCTCATTCCTCTGTCTCTCAAGGGATTCACTGATAATTGTTTTGAAAGGATATCCTATCCAATCATCTTTATTTTCACCCTCCATGGACAATTTCTTGGGTGTGGAAGAGCAGTTTTCCTCAAGAGAAACAAGCTCGAGACCCAACTCTCTATACCCTGACTGCATCGGGGACATGCATTAAAAAAACGACAAGGAGATGATCGCTTTGATACCACTGATCCATATTTATGAGTAGAACAAAACAAAACCACACATTTATAATATTAATATAGAGACACAGTGAAAAATAACAGAGATACAATAAAACTTGTCTTATATTAAATAAGAAATATGCTAAAAACTGTAAAATGTAGACTGAAAACAAGCTTGCTAGAATGGTGGCAACTTATCTATGAGAAGAGATGTGATGGCTACGCTCATTCTCAAGAAGGTGAGTAAAAATGAGGCTCTGAAGGATTTTTTATAATAAACATGAGTGCCAAAACCCTAGACATCCAAAAACCTAACCATATGAGATGAGACACAAAAGTCAAGTGGGCCCCGTTGAGGTAATTTAGTACATCAACTTCACGGGGTCGTTACTTTTACATACAATCTCCATTTATGGTGCACGATAGCTCATTGGAAATTTATTGATGAGGAGATTCATTTTGGGGGTTTAATCAAATTGATTGGTAATCTTTGAGGTGTCTTATTGTGAAAAAACATCGTTTAGGCCCTCAAAATGGCCCCAAAAGTCTGGGACCCGAAAAAATGCTAAAAATAGTAAGTTGCCAAAAAAATGTTTTGAGCCAGTTGGAAAAGGTGGGTGGCCACTGAGATCCTCCCGGATCAATCCTCCCCCCTTAGGAATAAATGGTCTCCATTGCGATGAGTTCCCCCATCAAATGAGGAAATTTCTGCTGAATTTGGCCCCAAGTGAGCCACTTGCCTTGGTGCAGGAGATGCCCTGCTTTGACAACCCAATAAAGCTGGATCCTCTACTGGCGAGTGCCCTTGACCTGTGTGTCCATGATATGATAAATGGATTCTTGTTCAATGCAATCAGGGTTGATCTCTATTGGTTTCAATTGTTCTGCTGTCTGAGCGGTGTCTAATAATGGTGGAAAATAAGGCCGAAGGAGGTCCACATTGAACACTAGGTGCAAGCCATGAAAGGGGGGAAGGTTGAGATAAAAATCACTGTCTCACACAAACTTGGTGATGGTGTAAGGTCCATAATGGATTCGAAGAATCTTTCGATGAGACCCTTTAAGGCGTTCTTTCTGCAAGTTTAACCAAACTTTGTCTCCCACCTGAAACTGGTGTGGCACTCGATGTTGATCATGGCGCTTATTCTACTTGACATTGGACTTCTATAATATATACTGAACCTTTTGGAGGATGTGTTGGATCCACTCAATGAAGCGGGTGGCTTTGTCATCTTCAGTTGGAGCATGCGACGAGTCTTCCTAGGTGGCCGCAAGGGGTAGTGAAATATCCATGGGACCGAATAGTTGAAATCCCAACCCCAACTAAAAGGGGTACTGGCTAATTGAGCTATGTATGGATCTGTTGTAGCTATGCTAGACATAGGGAAGACTCTCATCCCAGGTGCAGGGGTGATTGGAATTGTACATGCACATGATGTGCACGATCATCTGGTTGATGACCTCGGTTTGGTCATCCATTTGGGGGTGGAAGGAAGTGGAATTGGTGATCTTGGTGTCGAGTAGTGACCAGAGGCATGACCAGAATGTCTTGAGGAACCGACTGTCTCGATATGAGATAATGGTTTGTGGGATCCCAAAGTGTACCCACACTTGTTCAAAGAAGATCTTGGCAGTGGCCTCTGCTGTGATGTTCTTCTTTCAAGAGGTCATAATGGCCATCTTGGATAAGCGATCAACAAGAAAAAAAACATAGTCATTTCTCTGCTTAGTGGACATAAGGCCTGACATGTAGTCCATTGAGATGGATTTCCAGGGCCTATCAGGAGTAGGCATAGGAGTGTATAAGCATTGTTTCTTAGTGTCCGGTTTGGAAATAATGCTGACAGTACGGGACCATATATACTTGTTGACATCTTGTCGAAGTTTCGACCAGTAGAAATGTCACTGCAACACTTTCATTGTATTTTCCACACCAAAGTGTCTTGCCACCCGAATTTAATGGGATTCCCAAATCCTCTTTTCTCTCTCACTTGATGGAATGCAGAGATGGCCCATATGACACAACAACTCTTCTTGAATATGGAAATTAGTGAAAACTATTTTTGTGCCCAACATCTGGTAGGTGTTGGCAAACTCAGGATCTGTCTCATAGAGGTGGGGCCATTTGGAGGTATCGTGTCCGCAAGAGTATAGCACCATGGTGAGTGCTATGACTAGAGGTTTACTGAGGCACTCAATGAATCAATTTGTACTTCCTATTTTATACTTGATGTCGAGGTGGAACTACTGCAAATATATGGACCACTTCTGTTGGAGGTCATTCTGCAATTTTCCTTGTGTCTGCATGAACTTAAGAGACTTATGATCAATGTGGATTACTGTCTCCTTCTCGAGAATGTAATGCCTCCACTGGAAGCA
This sequence comes from Picea engelmannii, assembly GCA_009831015.1. NCBI lineage: Eukaryota > Viridiplantae > Streptophyta > Pinopsida > Pinales > Pinaceae > Picea > Picea engelmannii. Next base: position 54,906 of record ML828004.1, read on the forward strand.
GGCTTGCATAATGGAGTACATTTCTTTGTCATAAGTAGGGTACTTATGGATGACATATGATAGTGTCTCACTATGATAGCCCACAAGGTAGCCTTGCTGAGTGAGGACTACACCCACAACATAGTATGGATCATCTATCTCAATCTCAAAGGGATATTACAGGTCAGGTAATGAAAGCACTGGGGATGAGCACAATCAATTCTTTAGATCATCAAACGTTTTTTGTTGGGACAAGACCACACACATTTTTCCTTACCATCACCCTTGGTTATTTGGCTGAGGGCCCATGCAATATGGGAGAATCCCAACATGAACTTGTGATAGAAATTGGCAAGGCCTAAGAATATCTGAAGCTCAGTGAGCATGGTTGGGGTTGGCTAGTCACAAATGGATTGGATCTTGGCTGGATCAACATGTACACCATGCGCATAAAAAATGTAGCCTAGGTACTGGATCTTGTCCATGCCGAAGGAGTATTTTTCCAAGTTGGCATATAGCTTGTGCTGCTGCAGACTATGCATAGCCTACTGAATATGCTGCAAGTTTTCTACCCAAGTCTTGCTGTAGATAAGGATGTCATCCAGATACACCTGTTGATGTTTGGAAAAAACCGGGAAGACATTCTTTTAGATTAATGATTAATGATTAATTATATAATTATTGATTATTAAATACTATATATAATAAGTAAATGATAATAATAAATAGTTATTGATTAGATAAGGGACACATCCTTTCATGGATGGTCAACATATGTTCCCTATATATGGAACACTCATCATTGAAATAATATATCGATCATATATCATATGAAGAAAAACAACATGGTATCAGAGTTGGACTGGTCTTGACTCCCTCACAGGAGGGACCAGTTAAATGGAAGTTGGAACTAGAACATCATGGTTCTTTGAACTAGATTGGGATCATGTATTCACTAGTCTGCCACATGTAGATTGGTATATTAATTCCGCAACCATAGAATGATTGGACGTGGATTTGGATGAAACCGTATGGTCATGGGATGATTTAATCATCGACAACAATTATGGCTGCTCCGTTAATAACCCAATTAATCACAGACTAATGTATTTGTGAGTGTGAAGTGTTTCTCAATGTATTCCCCCTAAATATTCCACGAGTTTCCTCTTTTTCTTCATTGAGTTTGGGTTTCTATAGACCGTACGACCACGATCTGAGCAGAGAAGGGAGGTGATCCCATCCTTCAAGTGGAGAATCCCTCCTTCCAACATTTGGACAAATTAGACATTCTTTCCGACAATGATGGAGCCATCAGAGAGCAGATGAGAGAGGTTGGTGTCACTTTTCACCTCAAAGGCATGGTTCCATATCGCCAAAAACACATTGCGTGTAATGATAGGGATATATGAACGTCTCTGTTTATCTACCGTGATATTTTCCAGAAGTCCAGTGGCGACTCTGTCAAATTGTATTTTGCATCACAAAAATTATGATGAAGATGCAACTACACTAGAAATATTGCAACCTATGGCACATATATCTCTTTAACACACTCACGACGGATACACCCTACTACTGATTCTCATTATTTTTTTATTATATGTTATCTTGTTGTAGTGGACCTTGAGCCTCTTATTTGCTGCGCGAGCACTATACAATGACTTATTGTAAATCCAAACTTCTTTAGTTGGAGAGACCACTTGTGTGCTTTGTTTTCTAGGTTGTATTCTAAATTATGGGTGCAACCATTGGTGCTTGGCCCTAAGTTAATTTTGCATACAACTTTTTCCACAATAAGGATGATTTGTGGCCCTTAGTGGCTACACGTTGAATAGATCCGTGGCCTGATTTTGGGAGAAGGAATTATTATAGATCCTCTTTATTAAAGGACTTTCTCTTATATAGTTCATTGCTCCTCTCATGATGGATCTAGTGCACTTTCCAATACTCATATATGAAGTTCTTTATTTTATTTTGGAAACCCTAATATCGAGAACAAACACCTATGAAGAAAATAAGGATATGTGTCGTTAGGATATTTGATTTTGGAGAGAGTGGTTTCATGAGGTGAAGTATGACATAAATGAGGAAGAGTTGCAGTCATTATCCTCTTTGCCAAAAGTAATGGAAAGTCCTTTCTCCCTTGCAAAAAAAAAAATCCTTTTCGAAATTGATATTGAACTAGTGGATGGTCTTGCTCCAGTTTGGGACAATGATGTAATATTTTAAGTAGTCAAGACTTGAATATGACAACAATGACTATAGTAGGCATTGGGAAGAAAGACAATTGGAAACAAGGGTCATTATCCCTGATACAAAACCCTTATTTCTTTGAAGGACCATTTTCCCTAGTACGAGAGCCCGAAAAATGTCTTATTGTATTTTAGACACTTTCCTTGGTATGGGTGCTCAATAATGTTATGCATGTCATCAATGTTTCCAATGTGCAAGCAATGAAAGAGAAAAATAGATCAATTCCCTTGATATTCTCTCTTTCTGGTGCAATCTCCATAAGGGGGACTTGGTTAGTGGACAATGAGATCACATGGTAGGTAGCGTGATCTATTTTTTATTCTTAATCATAAGGAGTCAATACTTAAGGGGAGTAATATAGATCATGAAAAGAATAATACATAGAGGGAAATACCTTCCAAAAAGATGTCATGGAGTCACATCACCAGAAATCATGCTCAGAGACAGGTAGTCTCTGGGAGCAATGTACCTACTAGGGCGAGACCATGGAAAATAACAAGGAAATTTCCAGTGACCATGAACGAAATCTATGGTGATGGCCCCTGTGATGGAGGAAGATACAATATACGACTCCGAGAGAACAATTGTAGTAGTCCCGATACATGAGTCAAGCCATGAAATGTTGAGGGAGAAGGCATGGAAGAAGTTCCAGTGTATGTAGAGGCACTCCTAGAGAGGGAGGTGGTACCTTTCGAGAGAGAAAGAGACCTCATATATAATCGCGCTATGCAACAACTATGAGCCACATCATTCATTTTGAGCCTTCCTGTTATGAGGAGGTAACTAGTCATCCAGTATGGAGAGATGTCATGATGGAGGAGTATCAATCCATTATGAAGAATGACGTGTGGGATATTGTTGTGAGACCTGAGGGGAAGTCTATAGTGACTTCCAAATGGATCTATAAGATCAAACACACAGTTGAAGAGAGCATCGAGAGGCACAAAATGATATTTTTTGCTAGAGGATTCTCTCAGGTGGAGGGAATAGATTATGAGGAGACATTTTCTCCTCTTGCTCGATACACTTCTATCCAGATGATTATTTCCCCTGCAGGATCCATGGGTTGGAGAGTACATTAAATGGATGTAAAGACAACCTTTCTCAATGGAAATATTGAGGAAGAAGTATACATCGAGAAGCCAAATAGTTTCCTGATACATGAGAAGGAGTCTCATGTGTGCAGGTTGAAGAAGGCCCTATATGGACTCAAGCAAGAACCTTGATCTTGGTATGCGAGGATTTATGGACACTTGATGAGTTTGGGATTTAGAAAACACGTTGTCTATCCCAACATGTACTACAAGAATGTTAATGGCGAGTCCCTGATTTTGGTCCTATATGTTGATGATTTATTCCTCACTGGTACATAGAGCCTTATTTTTTAATATAAGTATGCGTTGGCCTCTGAGTTTGAAATGAAGGACCTTGGTATGATGCACTACTTCTTGGGACAAGAGGTGTGGTAGAGAGTTGATGAGATATTCTTGTGTCAGGGGAAGTACACAGTTGAAATATTGAAGAAGTTTGGGATGCTGAACTTGAAGCCTCTGGCTACACCAATGGTGACAACTCTAAAGAAACTAAGTGTGTCTTCTTCCATTTCTGACGAAATTGATCCGACTCTATACATACAACTGATTGGATAATTGATGTATCTGGTTAACACCAGACAAAATATTTGTTATGCACTAAGTACACTTAGCCAGTTTATGAGTCAGCGAAGACAAACACACTAGATTGTTGCGAAGCATGTGTTGAGATACATGCGAGGCACAGTTGTACATGGTCCGAGATATACTTCCAGTATTGACATGAGATTGCAGGGATATGCTGACTCTGATTGGGAAGGGAGCGTAGTGGACATGAAGAGAACCTTTGGGTGTTCCTTCACTTTGGGATCTGCCATGGTTTCCTAGTGTAGAAGGAAATAAACTTTTGTGGCCTTGATCATCGCATACACAGAGTACATTGCATTGAGTGTGGTAGTCTGCGAAGCAGTGTGGCTTCACAAGATCCTTACATATTTATTCGAACATGTGTTGGATTCCACCATTATTCATTATGGTAACAAAAAATGTGTGAAGATATCAAAGAATATAGTGTTTCATGACAAATCGAACCACATTGAGATCAAGTACCATTACATCCGAGACATGGTGTAGAGGAAGGAAGTACTGGTGTTGTACCTTCCTACAAATGAGAAGGTTGTTGATGTTCTTACCAAACTAGGAAAAAGTTCAAGTACTTCCGAGACATACTTGGTGTGGCAGCGAATTCCTCCATTGCTGAGAGGGAGTGTTGATGTTTGCATCTTCCTGAGACATTCTCTAGATCATACTCCTCTATGAATGAGTTGAGTTGATATGTGATGACACTTATCTAAGAAAGGATAAGTGAGACACTTATATGAGAAGGGATAAGTGTGTTTGGGATTATAGCCCAATGTCCCATGTGGAGAGCACATGAGGACATGTCCCATGTGGAGAGCACAAGAGGACTTATCAGGGGAGTTTACCCTTGATGTCACACACTATGGGAGTTGACCCTAGTGTTTCTAGAGACTGTAGCCTCTAGAAGTCCACATGGGAGTGCCATGTGTGACAAACATTCTCTAGATCATACTCCTCTATGAATTGATCTGATTTGATCTATGAGGACACTTATTCGAGAAGGGATAAGTGCATTTGTGATTATATCCCAACGTCCCATATGGAGAGCACATGAGGACATGTCAAGTAAGTTGACTCTTGACGTCACACACTATGGGAGTTGATGCTAGTGTTTTTAGAGGGTGTAGCCTCTATAAGTCCACATGGGAGTGCCATGTGTGACAAACGTTTTTCTACTATGGTGGTTGTGTACCAATGAAAGAGACTGCATGTCTCTGTACAATAGTTGTGTACTACTATGGAAAGATACCTCCCTATCTAAGAGGGAGTGTTGATGTTTCAACATCGGGCAAAACTTCTCCTAGATTGGGCTGCAGACCAAGGGAGATAGGATAAATTTATCATAAATGTGCACTTGTGGTAAATGGGCCGAGACACAGTCCTTCCTTGATCATGACAAGGAATAATATGGACTTGAGGTGCTTGAAGAGATTTCAACGTGTCAGTTAGAATTAGGTTGACATTCGCTCACATGTATGTACCTATGGTGAAAGATCCTAGCGTGGTCTTTGTCCTAGTCATGGTGATTTGACAAGGAATGATAAAGACTCAAGATGCTATATGCTATTACATGCCGAATCAGAGTGAACCTGATCTCATAGAGAGTCAATTGTCTCAGAGGGAGAGTCACAAAAGGA
>ML828004.1:60547-81725 GCA_009831015.1 Picea engelmannii
GTGATGTAGTCCATTTCATCACCAAGTTCCTTGAGTGTCAACAAGTGAAGGCTGATCATCACCACTCGACAGGTCTCCTACAACTGCATGATATTCCTATGTCCAAATGGGAAGTCATTTCTATGGATTTTGTTGTGGGATTTCCATTCACATCGCAAAGACACAATTATGTTCTTGTTATAATTTATAGGTTGACCAAGAGTGTTCATTTTATTCCAGTTAGAGACACTTATGATGTCACTGATGTGGCACATGTTTTTATAAGTGAAGTCATTCATCTGCATGGGTTACCCAAGAAGATCGTTTCAGATAGGGACTTTTGATTCACATCTAGGTTTTGGACAAGTTTGCATTCGACACTGGGGACTAAGTTGAACTTAAACACAACATATTATCCTGAAATAGATGGGAAAACTGAAAGAGTAAATCAGGTTATGGAAGACATGCTTAGGATGTATGTTATGGATTATCAAACCCATTGGGATAAGTACATACCTTTGGTAGATTTCACCTACAATAACAATTTCCACAACTTAATTGGAATGTTTCCATATGAAGGTCTGTATGGAAGGCCATGTAGGACACCGTTGAGTTGGGAAAGGTTAGAAGACTAAGTGACAGTTGATCCGGATTTATGAGCAAAATGAAATGAAACCACAAAATTATAATATTAACACAAAGACATAGTGAACAATAACAAAGATACAATAGATCTAATTTAGGGTGCACGATAACTCATTCGAAAGGTATTGATGAGGAGATTCATTTGGGGGGCCCAATTAGAGCCTATGTATCATATTGGGGTGCCATATTGTGAAAAAAATTTGTTTAGGCCCTCAAAATGGCGTCGGAAGTTTGGGACCCAAAAAAATGCTAAAAATAGTAAGTTTCCAAAAATGTGTTTTGAGCTAGTTGGAAAAGGTGGGTGGAAAACAAGATCCTCCTATATAAATCCTCCCCCCTTAGGAAGAAATGGTCTCCATTTTTTTGAGTTCCCCCATCATATGAAAAAATTTCTGCAGAATTTGGCCCCGGGTGAGCCACTTGCCTTGGTGCTGGAGCTGCCCTGCTTTGACAACCCGATAAATATGGATCCTCTGTTGGTGATTTCCCTTGACCTGTGTGTCCATGATATGATCAGTGGAGGCATGTTCCATCCAGTCAGGGTTTATCTCTATTGGTTTCAACTATTCTACTATCTCCTAGGTGTCCAATAATGGTGGAAAATAAGGCCGAAGTAGGTCCACATTGAACACTCGGTGCAAGCCAAGGAAGGGGGGAAGGTTGAGCTCAAAAGAATTGTCCCCCACAACATTGGTGATGGTGTAAAGTCCATAACATAGTGGACAAATCTTATGATGAGGCCCTATAAGGTGTTCTTTCTGCAAGTGCAACCAAACTTTGTCTCCCACCTAAAATTGGTGTAGCATTCAGTGTTGATCATGGCACTGTTTGTACTTGGAATTGGAATTCTATAAGATTTATTGAACCTATTAGAATATGTGATGGATCTGCTCAATGAAATGGGTGGCTTTGTTAGCTTAAGTTGGAGCATGTGACGAGTCTACCTGGGTGGCCGCAAGGGGTAGTGAAAAATCCATGGGACCCAATAGTTGAAATCCCAATCCCACCTAAAAGGGGTTGTGGTCGATTGAACTATGTATGGATTTGTTGTAGTTGTGATGAACATAGGGAAGAATCTCATCCCAAGTGTGGTGGTTCCTAGAATTGTACATGCACATGATGTGCACGATCATCTTGTTGATGACCTCGGTTTGGCCATCCGTCTAGGGGTGGAAGGAAGTGGACTTGGTAAGCTTGGTGTCCAGGAGTGATGAGAGGCTCGACCAAAATGTGATGCGGAATCAACTGTCCTAATATGAGATAATGGTTTTTGGGATCCGAAAGTGTACCCACACTCATTCAAAGAAGATCTTAGAAGTGGCCTCTATTGTGATTCTCTTCTTGTAGGCGGGCATAATCATGATCTTGGGAAAGAGATCAACAACCACACAATCATAGTCATTTCTCTACTTGGTGGATGGAAGGCCTAACATGTAGTCCATTGATATGGATTCCCAGGGCCTGTCAAGAGTAGGCATAGGAGTGTACAAGCCTTATTTATTAGTGGTCGATTTGGAAATAGCTCAATAAGTGTAGGACTAGATATAATTGTGGACATCATGTTGAAGTTTTGACCAATAGAAATGTCGCTGCAAGACTGCCACTTTCTTTTCCATGCCAAAGTGTCCTGTCACCTGACTGTAATGGGATTCCCAAATAAAATTCACTTGCTCACTTAATGGAACAAAGAGATGGCCTAGATGGCATAACATCCCATCCTAAAGATGGAAGTTAGTGACAACTATGTTTGTGCCCAACATCTGGTAGGTGTTGGCGAAGTCAGTATCTGTCTCATAGATTTGGGGCCATTCTGAGGTCTCGTGGCCATAAGAGTCTAGCAATGTGTCAAGTGTCACGACTGGAGGTTGGTTGAGGAAATCGATGAATTAGTTGGTACTTATTGTTTTATACTTGATGTTGAGGTGGAACCGCTACAAATATGTGGACTAATTATGATGGAGGTCATTCTACAATTTTCTTTGTGTCTGTATGAACTCCAATGAATTATGATCTGTGTGGATGAATCTCTCCTTACTGAGAATGTGATGCCTCCACTTGTGGCAGGATTTCACAATGGACTACATTTCTTTGTCATAAGTAGGGTACTTACGAATGAAATATGATAGTGTCTCACTATGATAGGCCATTGGGTGGCCATGCTAAGTGAGGAATGCGCCCACAACATAGTCTAAATCATCAATGATGAAGTGCAACAGAGTTCCTTTCACCCACATCTATGAATGAAAGAGGAACTCTCCTTCCTATGTCTCATTAGGTTCACCTGGATGGATCTTGGTGGTAGAAATGGTGGCACTGGGTTCCACGTCAATGATTCATCTCCCCTTTTCTAGTTCTAACTTATATTTGGAACTCACATATGATTAAGAGGATTTTACCTTAGCCACCAGTGAATTCTTTGAGAAGAAATCAACAATGTTATGCCAGGGGCTCTTATGGAAGTCGAACCACTTCCCGATATCTTTCTTTGTCTTCCCATTGTCCTTCTTTGCTTGCTTCTTGGACTGGTTGTCTCGAGGTTTCCCATATTTGAGATGTCCTTTTTTCTATGGGTTGGGGCTTCCCTTTCCCTGCTTCTTATGTGAGGGGTTCCTAGACCCAGACTACCATGCCTTTTGTTTAAACTTCTGCTCGATTTTGATGACATATTGATAGGTCGTGCCCAATGATGAGATGTTCAAAAACTCCATTTTTTTCTGGATGTATCTATGCATACCGCCGCAGTACTTGAGCACCTGATGTCTCTCAGAATATTTGATACCCAGCTTGGTGTGCAAAGTATGGAAGACATTGGTGAACTCTTGCACTGTTTGGTCTCTTTCCTGCTGCAATGTGGTCCATATTGTATACAAGTCATCATAACTTCCAAAAGGGTAGTATTTTTCCTTAATAACATCCTGAAGGAACCCCAAGTGGGTGAAACTGCAAATAATGTGGATCCATCTATTTCCTTTTTATCACAGAAAGTCTCCCACCAATATTTGACATGGGGGATGACCTTGAGGAGCGCAAATGTAATATTTTCTCTATTGAAAAAGTTGTGGACATAACAATACCCTTATAGAAGGTTTAACCATTTGTCTATGGAATATTCATATATTTGACCTTCAAATATAGGAATATAAAAAATGATCTGTACCTTGAAGGGGGCAATACCTCTGCTTGAGGTGGATGTGTCACTTGTCGGCAACCATAGAAGGATTTGTGCAAATATGTCCATCATCTCATTCCTCTGTCTCTCAAGGGATTCACTGATAATTGTTTTGAAAGGATATCCTATCCAATCATCTTTATTTTCACCCTCCATGGACAATTTCTTGGGTGTGGAAGAGCAGTTTTCCTCAAGAGAAACAAGCTCGAGACCCAACTCTCTATACCCTGACTGCATCGGGGACATGCATTAAAAAAACGACAAGGAGATGATCGCTTTGATACCACTGATCCATATTTATGAGTAGAACAAAACAAAACCACACATTTATAATATTAATATAGAGACACAGTGAAAAATAACAGAGATACAATAAAACTTGTCTTATATTAAATAAGAAATATGCTAAAAACTGTAAAATGTAGACTGAAAACAAGCTTGCTAGAATGGTGGCAACTTATCTATGAGAAGAGATGTGATGGCTACGCTCATTCTCAAGAAGGTGAGTAAAAATGAGGCTCTGAAGGATTTTTTATAATAAACATGAGTGCCAAAACCCTAGACATCCAAAAACCTAACCATATGAGATGAGACACAAAAGTCAAGTGGGCCCCGTTGAGGTAATTTAGTACATCAACTTCACGGGGTCGTTACTTTTACATACAATCTCCATTTATGGTGCACGATAGCTCATTGGAAATTTATTGATGAGGAGATTCATTTTGGGGGTTTAATCAAATTGATTGGTAATCTTTGAGGTGTCTTATTGTGAAAAAACATCGTTTAGGCCCTCAAAATGGCCCCAAAAGTCTGGGACCCGAAAAAATGCTAAAAATAGTAAGTTGCCAAAAAAATGTTTTGAGCCAGTTGGAAAAGGTGGGTGGCCACTGAGATCCTCCCGGATCAATCCTCCCCCCTTAGGAATAAATGGTCTCCATTGCGATGAGTTCCCCCATCAAATGAGGAAATTTCTGCTGAATTTGGCCCCAAGTGAGCCACTTGCCTTGGTGCAGGAGATGCCCTGCTTTGACAACCCAATAAAGCTGGATCCTCTACTGGCGAGTGCCCTTGACCTGTGTGTCCATGATATGATAAATGGATTCTTGTTCAATGCAATCAGGGTTGATCTCTATTGGTTTCAATTGTTCTGCTGTCTGAGCGGTGTCTAATAATGGTGGAAAATAAGGCCGAAGGAGGTCCACATTGAACACTAGGTGCAAGCCATGAAAGGGGGGAAGGTTGAGATAAAAATCACTGTCTCACACAAACTTGGTGATGGTGTAAGGTCCATAATGGATTCGAAGAATCTTTCGATGAGACCCTTTAAGGCGTTCTTTCTGCAAGTTTAACCAAACTTTGTCTCCCACCTGAAACTGGTGTGGCACTCGATGTTGATCATGGCGCTTATTCTACTTGACATTGGACTTCTATAATATATACTGAACCTTTTGGAGGATGTGTTGGATCCACTCAATGAAGCGGGTGGCTTTGTCATCTTCAGTTGGAGCATGCGACGAGTCTTCCTAGGTGGCCGCAAGGGGTAGTGAAATATCCATGGGACCGAATAGTTGAAATCCCAACCCCAACTAAAAGGGGTACTGGCTAATTGAGCTATGTATGGATCTGTTGTAGCTATGCTAGACATAGGGAAGACTCTCATCCCAGGTGCAGGGGTGATTGGAATTGTACATGCACATGATGTGCACGATCATCTGGTTGATGACCTCGGTTTGGTCATCCATTTGGGGGTGGAAGGAAGTGGAATTGGTGATCTTGGTGTCGAGTAGTGACCAGAGGCATGACCAGAATGTCTTGAGGAACCGACTGTCTCGATATGAGATAATGGTTTGTGGGATCCCAAAGTGTACCCACACTTGTTCAAAGAAGATCTTGGCAGTGGCCTCTGCTGTGATGTTCTTCTTTCAAGAGGTCATAATGGCCATCTTGGATAAGCGATCAACAAGAAAAAAAACATAGTCATTTCTCTGCTTAGTGGACATAAGGCCTGACATGTAGTCCATTGAGATGGATTTCCAGGGCCTATCAGGAGTAGGCATAGGAGTGTATAAGCATTGTTTCTTAGTGTCCGGTTTGGAAATAATGCTGACAGTACGGGACCATATATACTTGTTGACATCTTGTCGAAGTTTCGACCAGTAGAAATGTCACTGCAACACTTTCATTGTATTTTCCACACCAAAGTGTCTTGCCACCCGAATTTAATGGGATTCCCAAATCCTCTTTTCTCTCTCACTTGATGGAATGCAGAGATGGCCCATATGACACAACAACTCTTCTTGAATATGGAAATTAGTGAAAACTATTTTTGTGCCCAACATCTGGTAGGTGTTGGCAAACTCAGGATCTGTCTCATAGAGGTGGGGCCATTTGGAGGTATCGTGTCCGCAAGAGTATAGCACCATGGTGAGTGCTATGACTAGAGGTTTACTGAGGCACTCAATGAATCAATTTGTACTTCCTATTTTATACTTGATGTCGAGGTGGAACTACTGCAAATATATGGACCACTTCTGTTGGAGGTCATTCTGCAATTTTCCTTGTGTCTGCATGAACTTAAGAGACTTATGATCAATGTGGATTACTGTCTCCTTCTCGAGAATGTAATGCCTCCACTGGAAGCAGGCTTGCATAATGGAGTACATTTCTTTGTCATAAGTAGGGTACTTATGGATGACATATGATAGTGTCTCACTATGATAGCCCACAAGGTAGCCTTGCTGAGTGAGGACTACACCCACAACATAGTATGGATCATCTATCTCAATCTCAAAGGGATATTACAGGTCAGGTAATGAAAGCACTGGGGATGAGCACAATCAATTCTTTAGATCATCAAACGTTTTTTGTTGGGACAAGACCACACACATTTTTCCTTACCATCACCCTTGGTTATTTGGCTGAGGGCCCATGCAATATGGGAGAATCCCAACATGAACTTGTGATAGAAATTGGCAAGGCCTAAGAATATCTGAAGCTCAGTGAGCATGGTTGGGGTTGGCTAGTCACAAATGGATTGGATCTTGGCTGGATCAACATGTACACCATGCGCATAAAAAATGTAGCCTAGGTACTGGATCTTGTCCATGCCGAAGGAGTATTTTTCCAAGTTGGCATATAGCTTGTGCTGCTGCAGACTATGCATAGCCTACTGAATATGCTGCAAGTTTTCTACCCAAGTCTTGCTGTAGATAAGGATGTCATCCAGATACACCTGTTGATGTTTGGAAAAAACCGGGAAGACATTCTTTTAGATTAATGATTAATGATTAATTATATAATTATTGATTATTAAATACTATATATAATAAGTAAATGATAATAATAAATAGTTATTGATTAGATAAGGGACACATCCTTTCATGGATGGTCAACATATGTTCCCTATATATGGAACACTCATCATTGAAATAATATATCGATCATATATCATATGAAGAAAAACAACATGGTATCAGAGTTGGACTGGTCTTGACTCCCTCACAGGAGGGACCAGTTAAATGGAAGTTGGAACTAGAACATCATGGTTCTTTGAACTAGATTGGGATCATGTATTCACTAGTCTGCCACATGTAGATTGGTATATTAATTCCGCAACCATAGAATGATTGGACGTGGATTTGGATGAAACCGTATGGTCATGGGATGATTTAATCATCGACAACAATTATGGCTGCTCCGTTAATAACCCAATTAATCACAGACTAATGTATTTGTGAGTGTGAAGTGTTTCTCAATGTATTCCCCCTAAATATTCCACGAGTTTCCTCTTTTTCTTCATTGAGTTTGGGTTTCTATAGACCGTACGACCACGATCTGAGCAGAGAAGGGAGGTGATCCCATCCTTCAAGTGGAGAATCCCTCCTTCCAACATTTGGACAAATTAGACATTCTTTCCGACAATGATGGAGCCATCAGAGAGCAGATGAGAGAGGTTGGTGTCACTTTTCACCTCAAAGGCATGGTTCCATATCGCCAAAAACACATTGCGTGTAATGATAGGGATATATGAACGTCTCTGTTTATCTACCGTGATATTTTCCAGAAGTCCAGTGGCGACTCTGTCAAATTGTATTTTGCATCACAAAAATTATGATGAAGATGCAACTACACTAGAAATATTGCAACCTATGGCACATATATCTCTTTAACACACTCACGACGGATACACCCTACTACTGATTCTCATTATTTTTTTATTATATGTTATCTTGTTGTAGTGGACCTTGAGCCTCTTATTTGCTGCGCGAGCACTATACAATGACTTATTGTAAATCCAAACTTCTTTAGTTGGAGAGACCACTTGTGTGCTTTGTTTTCTAGGTTGTATTCTAAATTATGGGTGCAACCATTGGTGCTTGGCCCTAAGTTAATTTTGCATACAACTTTTTCCACAATAAGGATGATTTGTGGCCCTTAGTGGCTACACGTTGAATAGATCCGTGGCCTGATTTTGGGAGAAGGAATTATTATAGATCCTCTTTATTAAAGGACTTTCTCTTATATAGTTCATTGCTCCTCTCATGATGGATCTAGTGCACTTTCCAATACTCATATATGAAGTTCTTTATTTTATTTTGGAAACCCTAATATCGAGAACAAACACCTATGAAGAAAATAAGGATATGTGTCGTTAGGATATTTGATTTTGGAGAGAGTGGTTTCATGAGGTGAAGTATGACATAAATGAGGAAGAGTTGCAGTCATTATCCTCTTTGCCAAAAGTAATGGAAAGTCCTTTCTCCCTTGCAAAAAAAAAAATCCTTTTCGAAATTGATATTGAACTAGTGGATGGTCTTGCTCCAGTTTGGGACAATGATGTAATATTTTAAGTAGTCAAGACTTGAATATGACAACAATGACTATAGTAGGCATTGGGAAGAAAGACAATTGGAAACAAGGGTCATTATCCCTGATACAAAACCCTTATTTCTTTGAAGGACCATTTTCCCTAGTACGAGAGCCCGAAAAATGTCTTATTGTATTTTAGACACTTTCCTTGGTATGGGTGCTCAATAATGTTATGCATGTCATCAATGTTTCCAATGTGCAAGCAATGAAAGAGAAAAATAGATCAATTCCCTTGATATTCTCTCTTTCTGGTGCAATCTCCATAAGGGGGACTTGGTTAGTGGACAATGAGATCACATGGTAGGTAGCGTGATCTATTTTTTATTCTTAATCATAAGGAGTCAATACTTAAGGGGAGTAATATAGATCATGAAAAGAATAATACATAGAGGGAAATACCTTCCAAAAAGATGTCATGGAGTCACATCACCAGAAATCATGCTCAGAGACAGGTAGTCTCTGGGAGCAATGTACCTACTAGGGCGAGACCATGGAAAATAACAAGGAAATTTCCAGTGACCATGAACGAAATCTATGGTGATGGCCCCTGTGATGGAGGAAGATACAATATACGACTCCGAGAGAACAATTGTAGTAGTCCCGATACATGAGTCAAGCCATGAAATGTTGAGGGAGAAGGCATGGAAGAAGTTCCAGTGTATGTAGAGGCACTCCTAGAGAGGGAGGTGGTACCTTTCGAGAGAGAAAGAGACCTCATATATAATCGCGCTATGCAACAACTATGAGCCACATCATTCATTTTGAGCCTTCCTGTTATGAGGAGGTAACTAGTCATCCAGTATGGAGAGATGTCATGATGGAGGAGTATCAATCCATTATGAAGAATGACGTGTGGGATATTGTTGTGAGACCTGAGGGGAAGTCTATAGTGACTTCCAAATGGATCTATAAGATCAAACACACAGTTGAAGAGAGCATCGAGAGGCACAAAATGATATTTTTTGCTAGAGGATTCTCTCAGGTGGAGGGAATAGATTATGAGGAGACATTTTCTCCTCTTGCTCGATACACTTCTATCCAGATGATTATTTCCCCTGCAGGATCCATGGGTTGGAGAGTACATTAAATGGATGTAAAGACAACCTTTCTCAATGGAAATATTGAGGAAGAAGTATACATCGAGAAGCCAAATAGTTTCCTGATACATGAGAAGGAGTCTCATGTGTGCAGGTTGAAGAAGGCCCTATATGGACTCAAGCAAGAACCTTGATCTTGGTATGCGAGGATTTATGGACACTTGATGAGTTTGGGATTTAGAAAACACGTTGTCTATCCCAACATGTACTACAAGAATGTTAATGGCGAGTCCCTGATTTTGGTCCTATATGTTGATGATTTATTCCTCACTGGTACATAGAGCCTTATTTTTTAATATAAGTATGCGTTGGCCTCTGAGTTTGAAATGAAGGACCTTGGTATGATGCACTACTTCTTGGGACAAGAGGTGTGGTAGAGAGTTGATGAGATATTCTTGTGTCAGGGGAAGTACACAGTTGAAATATTGAAGAAGTTTGGGATGCTGAACTTGAAGCCTCTGGCTACACCAATGGTGACAACTCTAAAGAAACTAAGTGTGTCTTCTTCCATTTCTGACGAAATTGATCCGACTCTATACATACAACTGATTGGATAATTGATGTATCTGGTTAACACCAGACAAAATATTTGTTATGCACTAAGTACACTTAGCCAGTTTATGAGTCAGCGAAGACAAACACACTAGATTGTTGCGAAGCATGTGTTGAGATACATGCGAGGCACAGTTGTACATGGTCCGAGATATACTTCCAGTATTGACATGAGATTGCAGGGATATGCTGACTCTGATTGGGAAGGGAGCGTAGTGGACATGAAGAGAACCTTTGGGTGTTCCTTCACTTTGGGATCTGCCATGGTTTCCTAGTGTAGAAGGAAATAAACTTTTGTGGCCTTGATCATCGCATACACAGAGTACATTGCATTGAGTGTGGTAGTCTGCGAAGCAGTGTGGCTTCACAAGATCCTTACATATTTATTCGAACATGTGTTGGATTCCACCATTATTCATTATGGTAACAAAAAATGTGTGAAGATATCAAAGAATATAGTGTTTCATGACAAATCGAACCACATTGAGATCAAGTACCATTACATCCGAGACATGGTGTAGAGGAAGGAAGTACTGGTGTTGTACCTTCCTACAAATGAGAAGGTTGTTGATGTTCTTACCAAACTAGGAAAAAGTTCAAGTACTTCCGAGACATACTTGGTGTGGCAGCGAATTCCTCCATTGCTGAGAGGGAGTGTTGATGTTTGCATCTTCCTGAGACATTCTCTAGATCATACTCCTCTATGAATGAGTTGAGTTGATATGTGATGACACTTATCTAAGAAAGGATAAGTGAGACACTTATATGAGAAGGGATAAGTGTGTTTGGGATTATAGCCCAATGTCCCATGTGGAGAGCACATGAGGACATGTCCCATGTGGAGAGCACAAGAGGACTTATCAGGGGAGTTTACCCTTGATGTCACACACTATGGGAGTTGACCCTAGTGTTTCTAGAGACTGTAGCCTCTAGAAGTCCACATGGGAGTGCCATGTGTGACAAACATTCTCTAGATCATACTCCTCTATGAATTGATCTGATTTGATCTATGAGGACACTTATTCGAGAAGGGATAAGTGCATTTGTGATTATATCCCAACGTCCCATATGGAGAGCACATGAGGACATGTCAAGTAAGTTGACTCTTGACGTCACACACTATGGGAGTTGATGCTAGTGTTTTTAGAGGGTGTAGCCTCTATAAGTCCACATGGGAGTGCCATGTGTGACAAACGTTTTTCTACTATGGTGGTTGTGTACCAATGAAAGAGACTGCATGTCTCTGTACAATAGTTGTGTACTACTATGGAAAGATACCTCCCTATCTAAGAGGGAGTGTTGATGTTTCAACATCGGGCAAAACTTCTCCTAGATTGGGCTGCAGACCAAGGGAGATAGGATAAATTTATCATAAATGTGCACTTGTGGTAAATGGGCCGAGACACAGTCCTTCCTTGATCATGACAAGGAATAATATGGACTTGAGGTGCTTGAAGAGATTTCAACGTGTCAGTTAGAATTAGGTTGACATTCGCTCACATGTATGTACCTATGGTGAAAGATCCTAGCGTGGTCTTTGTCCTAGTCATGGTGATTTGACAAGGAATGATAAAGACTCAAGATGCTATATGCTATTACATGCCGAATCAGAGTGAACCTGATCTCATAGAGAGTCAATTGTCTCAGAGGGAGAGTCACAAAAGGAGTTTCTCGTCGGTTCATGTGGGAGAGAGATGTCTCCCAAGACTGACAAACAAGTGTCATGAGTCTAGGGCGAAGTTTTTATACTTAAGAGATAAGCTTGGGATGATGCAGAATGTCTCCCTCGTTGAGAGGGAGTGTTGATGTTTGGAAAACATCGGGAATAAATTCTCTTAGATTAATAATCAATAATATAATTATTGATTATTAAATACAATATATAATAAGTAAATGATAATAATAAATAATTATTGATTATCTAAGGGATGCATCCTTTCATGGATGGTCACCATATGTTCCCTATATATGAAACAATCATCATTGTAATAATATATCGATCATATATCATATGAAGAAAAAAAACAACACCAACACAAAATAATTAGTAAAAGGCCACAAGATATCGTCCATCATCCTCACAAAATTTTCTAGGAAAATTTTCAAACCAAAGGGCATGACCAACCATTTAAACAAACCTTATTTTGACTTGAAGGCAGTTTTCATACATTTTCCTGCTCTATTGGGACCTAATGGTAGAAAAAATTTAGATCAATCTTACTAAAGTATTTCCCCCCCTTGAGTTGATTAAAGATATCATCGATTCAGGGAATCAGGTACCGGTTCCTGACTGTGATTTTATTTAGGTCCCGATAATCAATGCAGAGTCACCTGGTCCCGTCTTTATTTTGCACCAACATGATTGGGCTTCCACAAGGTGATGAGCTGGATCGAATATTCCCATTATGGAGAAGTTCTTTGATCTAACGCTTTCTATCCTCATTTTCTAGTAAAGAGTGATGATAGACTGGCCCATTGGGTAATGATGTGTCGAGGATCAGATCAATGAGATGCTTGACCTAACAGTGTATAGGTACCCCAGTAGGTGATGAGAATATTTATTTGTATTCATCCATGACCTTATCTACTTGCTTCTGTTGTGTGGAGAGGTCGGTCATAGAGGCCATGGATGTGTCTACAATCTTTCTCTCATTCTGAGAGTGAATCACAAAGAAGACAAAATTCCCATTATGAGAAATGGCCTTCCTACATTACTTGACATAGATCATGGAAATAACACTAGGTGGGACTACCTTGGATAGCCTGTACATATTCCTATTCAAATTAATAATAACATTGCGAGGCCTAGAATTATATACAACATTACGTTTCCATAAATAAGGTTGGCCCAAAATAAAATCACAAACTTCAAGGGGAGAAACATCACACAATACCTCATATTTGAATGGATTGATGCTGTACGACAGGCAACATTGTTGGCTAATGTGAAGATCGCTTCCTTGACGGAGCCATCCGATGGTGTAGGGTTGCGGGTGCGACATTATCATGTTGTTGGTAGGTCTAGCCGGTTGAAGACCTCTTTTGAGATGAGGTTCTTCTAGATAACACTATCAACGATGAAGTGTAGCGGAGTGAATTTCACCCACATCTATGAATGAAAGAGGCACTCTCCTTCCTCTGGCTCATTAGGTTCACTGGGCTGGATCTTGGTGGTAGAAACGATGACATTGGTTTCTGTGTCAATGATCCATATTCCATTTTTTGGTTCTGACTCAGTGTCATAACCTGCATTTGATTCAAAGGATTTTACCTCAGCCACCAATGACTACTTTGAACAACAATCAACATTTTTATTCCCGGGGCTCTTATGGAAGTCACACCACTTCCTAGTATATTTGTTCATCTTCCCATTGTCCGTCTTTGTTTGCAGCTTGGACTGGTTGTCCTGAGGTTTCCCATCTTTGATATGTCCTTTGTCCTGTAGGTTGGGGTTTCCGTTTCCTTGTTTTTATTGTGAGGGGTTCCCAGATCCAAACTGCCATGTACTTTTTTTAAGCTTCTGCTCGATTTTGACGACATATCGATAGGCTGCGCCCAAGGATGAGATATCTGAAAACTCCATTTCTATCTGGATGTATCTATTCAGACCTCCATGGTACTTGAGCACCAAATTTCACTCAAAATATTTGATACCAAGATTGGTGCACAAGTTATGGAAGACATTGGTGAAATTTGACACTGCTTGGTCTCTTTCCTACCGCAGTGTGGTCCATCTTGTATACAAGTTGTCATAACTTCCAACAGGGTAGTATTGTTCCTTAATAGAATCCTTGAAGGATCCCCAAGTGGGTGAAACTGCAAATAATGTGGATCCCTCTATTTCCTTTTTCTCACCGAAAGTCCCCCACCAATATTTGACATGGGGGATGACCTTGAGGAGCGCAAATGTAATCTTTTCTCTATCGAAAAAGTTGTGGACAAAAAAACACCCTTCTAGAAGGTTTAACTATTTATCTATGACATCTGCATCTATTTGACATTAAAATATAGGAATATCAAAATTGATCTATACCTTGAAGGGGGAGACACCTCCGCTTGAGGTGGATGCGTAGCTTGTCGGAAACCATCAAAGGATTTGTGCAAAGATGTCCATCATCTCACTCCTATATCTCTCAAGGGATTCGTCGAACGACATTTTGAAAGGATCTACTGTCCCATCGTATTTATTTTCACCCTCCATGGATGATTTATTTGGTGTGCGAGAGCAGGTTTCCTTAAGATAAACAAGCTCGAGACCCAATTCTCTATACCTTGACTGCGTCGGGGACATGCATTAAAAAAATGACAAGGAGCAGACCGCTCTGATACCAATGATCTAGATTTATGAGAATAATTAAATGAAACCACATATTTATAATATTAACATAGAGACACAGTGAACAATAAAAAAGATACTATAAAACTTGACTTCCATTAAATAAGAAATATGCTGAAAAATGTAAAATGTAAACTGAAAACAAGCTTGCTAGAATGGTCGCAACTTATCTCTAAGAAGAGATGTGACGAATATGCTCAGTCAAAAGAAGATGAGTACAAACGAGGCTCTAAAGGCCTTTTTACAATAAACATGAATGCCAAAACCCTGCACATCCAAAAACCTAACCCTAGGAGATGAAGTGCCAAAAGTCATGTGGGCCCCATTGGGGTAAGTTAGTACATGAACTTCCCGGGGTCGTAACTTTTTCATACGATCTCTGTTTAGGGTGTACGATAGATCATTGGAGAGGTATTGAAGAGGAGATTCATTTTGGGGGCTCAATTAACTACTTGGGCCGAAATTTAGGTCCTTGATCATGAAAAAACGTCATTTAGTCCCTCAAAATGGCCCTAAAAGTTTGGGACCCGAAAACCGCTAAAAATAGTAAGTTGCCAAAAAACTGTTTTGAGCTAGTTGGAAAAGGTGGGTGGCAACCAAGATCCTCCTGGATCAACAATAGGGCCATAGTTGATTCAAGAGATGGAGGAATGGAGGAAAAAGTGGTTTAGATAAGACAATGACTAAAGGAGGCACATGATAGACATACAAGTTATTCTAATGCACATAGGACTGACCAGAGTTATAAAGTGGGAGATCATGTTTTCATTCATATCAGGCCTAATAAGAGTACCATTTAGTTTGGGAAGGGGATTTTTTTTCCCTCGATTTATAAGACTATTTAAAATCCAAGAGATAATTGGATCCATTTCCTATTTTCTCGTACTTCCATCCCACTTGCATAAAATTCATAATGCTTTTCATGTATCTGTTCTACGTCATTATGTTGATGACGAATCTCACAAACTAAATTGGAAGGAATTGTAGGTATCAGATGCGGGAACCATCATGGTCGAATCATTATGCATATTAGACCATCGAGCCCGACAACTCATGAATCATTTGGTAGACCAAGTTAAGGTCCAATGGGACACACATAGCCCATGATATGCTACTTGGGAGAATGCAAAGACCTTACGACAAGATCATCCCTCATTTTTTGGACCACCTCGGGACTATGTTTCCTGAAGGATGGGTGTTTGTAATAACCCATTTTTGACTTAGACAACTAGAATTACATATGGTCTAGTCATTATTATTATTATTTATAGATGATTTGTGGAACACCGATTACTCGATACTTTAAATTTTGAACATATGCACCTATGTGAATGTGAATACTATGAACTTTAATCATTTTGGGAATTATGATGGATGTTATGAGACCTATTTCTAGCTTAAAAATTTGAATTTGAAAGATATTGGTATGTGGATGCCGTGTTAATGATATGGTTGAATGCAATTACATGTTAATATTGTATGTATATGCATGAGTATGTGTTATAACTAACCTCCAAATCAAAGGGATATGAAATAGCCAAAGGATGATAGTAATAAATGGTTGATGTCATGAACATCGATCGAGAAACAATATGGTATGGATATTTGCATGTTAAATTGTGTTGGTTAAAATGAATTCCTATAATTTGTGGGAAAGCACTGGTTTTTCAGGTAGAGAGACTTTCTGAAAACTGACGATACGATGAAAAAATCCCAGAAACACAGTGCCACTATATGGTCCATGATAGGGTGTTGACCCTAGTTCTATAAGGAGGGTTGGAGGAATTTCCCATCGTGTATCCTATAAAACATAGAGTCATGGGAGGATGATGCTAGATCACACTCCCCTAAACGTGTGATGATGATTGCCAATTTCTTGTTGGGGAAGCTTGGTCAAGGTTGTTGACACTTCCGCTTACATGTTCTATATGGAGTTAGGTCAATATAATTGATGCTCTAGGATAGTCCAGTAGAGGAAGGATATGGATGGAATATGGAAGTAGGTTAGGGAGGAAGTATGATTAGACGTAGTTGAGAGTGTTCAAAGTTTTAATCTTATAAAAAAACTGGTTGATTTTCTCTTGATTTTTTTTTTGCTTAACTGAATTACAATTATCTAGATAAGTATTTCTTTGTACTAAATTATTATAATTGAAGGATTATGCTAATATTGTAAACAATTGATTTATTTTTATGAAGTTAATTGCATTGGTGATTGGATTGGAAACATGCAGGAATTGCATTAGATATGTTAATTATTTCCATTAGTACACACACGAGTCTGTATGTGCTAGCTACACATACATTCCTTGCGCATGTACACTAGTATTTATGAGTTTTTAAAATTAATTATGTTGCTTATTTGATCTCGATGTATGAATCATGTTATTATTACCCTTGTATTGTAAATTACTATAACTTCGGGACAAATTTTCTTGAAGGGTGAGTGTATGAAACACCCCAATTAGATTAATTAATGATCATAATTAATTAAGGTAAATTAAGTCATTAACGAACTAAAAGTAAATTTATTTAATCATCAATCCATCTAAGTAAATTAATTATTGAAATAATTAGATTTTATAATTTTATTTATTTATTATTTTGAATTAAGTAATGTAACCAAAAAAAGTCGGGAGGGGATTATTTTATTGTATTAAAGGTAGGTAAATAATTAGTGACAAAAGATAAGGGAAATGGGAAATTGATGATGGGGGAATTCGAGAGGAGGAGGATAAGAAGGAGGGAGTGGGACTTTGGAAGGAGGGATTTTTTTTTGAGGAGAAGGAGAAACCAAAGGGAGGATAAAGGCATCATAATTTTGGAAAGGAGGAAGGTTGCAAAATGTTTTGAGGGTTTTTACTAGTGGAATGGTGTTGCTGGGATTTTTGGCTTGGGGGATAGTAAATATGATTTCCTGGAGCTAGGGATCTCGAGAGGCTTTGTTCCTAGCTGGCTAAGAGGATTCGATTTTAGGAAGAACATCAACAGGAAAGCTAAACATGCAAGATAAAGGGAAAACATTCTTCTTAAACATGTATTTCATTAATTTTTTTTTTTCTGTGAATGAAAGTTAAAATGCATACCTATATCCTGAAAATGTATTAGGTAATTTGAGATTTAACTATTTATTATATTAGAAAAAAACTAGGAATTAGATATACTTGATGAAGACAGAAACATAATTTAGACAACAAATTTATTATTAAAACCTTGAATATGAGGATATGGGTTATTATAGGGATTCACTCGCACTTCTCTCACCAGGGTGGTCCATGTGGGAGGGGGGGGGGGGGGGGGNTTGGAGTCCCCCCCCCCGACGGGGGATTCGGGGGCAGTGCCCACAAAGATAAATTTTGGGAAAAATTGCCTTGTAAAATATTGTAATTTCATAATCAATCTGAACCATTCATTATAAGGTTGCATATATGACGATATAAGTTATGTTAGGGATTTTTTCCCAAGAAGAAAAATCTCTTTTATGTATGAGGGAATTTTATTGCAGTTGTGTGAGTGAGTGAATATTGTATTTTGAGAGAGAATACTGTGAGAGAAAGAAGAGGAAGTTACAACGACTATGTTGTAGGTTGTATCTCTTCATTTGCTAGATAATAATAAAGGAAGGACTTGGAAATTTCTCTCGTGGACGTAGCCCACACTGGGTGAACCAAGTATATCTATGTCTCTATTGTATTGTGTATCTTTTGTGTTTTATTTCCAGATTTTATTTTATTTTATTTCTCCACGATCCTATTCTTTTTAACAACTGGTATCAGAACGAAAGGTACCTTGCAAAAAAAGAGGGTTCCTGGTTTGAGTGGGAGCTATGGCGGAAGATGTAAAGTTTAAGGATGAGAAATTTAACATCCAAAACTATTAGTTATGGAAGATGTAGATTGAATATTATTTATATAAGAAGGATATTTACCTACCGTTGGGAGAAAAATTGAAGTAGTCAACGAGTATGAAGGACAAAGAATGGGAGATTCTTGACAGAAAGGCATTGGGAATGATACGAATGTGGGTTTCAATATTTCAAAAGAAAATAAAGTGGAGGATGTGATGAAAACATTGGATAAACTATATGAAAATCCCTTGGCTTCCAACAAGACATTTCTTATGAAGTGATTATTTAATATGAAGATGTCAGAAGATGGGTCTGTTGCCCATCATTTAAATGAATTCAATATGGTTACTAACAAACTAAGTTATGTAAAAGTGGATTTTTATAATGAGTTTAGGGCTCTTCTAATATTTTTCTCAATTCCTTAAAGGTGGAATGACTTGGTCATGGATGTAAGTAACTCTGTCTTTGGTTCAAACACTCTGAAATTTGAAGTTGTTGTTGGTGTTATCCTTAGTGAGGAAATGTGATAGAAAAGCATAGGTGATACATCAAGTAATGCATTGACCGTGGAGAATAGGGGAAGAAAAAGAGAAAGTTTCCAGGAAATTGTGGGAATTCTAGGAAGGGTAGATCCAAATCTAGACTAGGAAAGATAGAGTGTTGGAATTATGGGAAGAAAGGACATCTAAAGAAATACTTCAGAGCTCCAATGAAAGAAAGAGATGGACAACAGGAGAAAAATCATGAAGTAAATGTAGCAGGTGATGTGTTACAATATGATTTTATTCTTTCTTTAGATAATATAACGAAGTATTGGGTAGTAGATTTAGGGGCTTCATTTCATGCCACACCCCATAGGAAATATTTTGAAAATTGTGTTCAAGGTGATTTTGGATAGGTTTATTTGGGTGACAATGAAGCATGTCAAATTGTTGGAATGAGTAAGGTATAAATAAATAAAAATAATGGAAACCAATGGTCACTGAAAGAGGTGATAAATATACCATATCTGAGAAGAAATCTAATTTCAAC
Source organism: Picea engelmannii (assembly GCA_009831015.1). Taxonomy (NCBI): domain Eukaryota; kingdom Viridiplantae; phylum Streptophyta; class Pinopsida; order Pinales; family Pinaceae; genus Picea; species Picea engelmannii. Next base: position 80,074 of record ML828004.1, read on the forward strand.
AAGACAATTGGCAAGTGAAGGTTGTATATTTACATTTACAAATAATACAGGGTCTAGAATCTAGCGAACAGAGGGTTCCCTTTTTACCTCTTCGCACATGAATGGTTCAAAATAATAACACATAAATGTTATGAAATGCATGGAGATATCATTCTAGACATATATGAAAGAAAGTTTCCCCTGTACTTTGTATGTTATGGAGAAAATGTACAGCCAGCGCAATGAGTCTCTTGCCGAACCAGACTTGTAAAGGTTGATGGGTAATCATCTTTACGAGTTGTTAGCCATGCAAATTTTTATGGGCATTAAAAAAAAATACTTCTTCAAACGGACTTGGCCAACTGTGTGCTCAACGGAATCTGGAGGATAAGGGCGAAGTGAAATGGAGGGAAAAAGTACGCTCAGCCATAGCCAAATTAAAACATTTAATCAAAGACAAATTATTATGGAACTATACTCTTCTCTACACTAGCAAATCGATCACGTACCTTATCTATGAAGATGTAATTAGCTCTCAAACTTGTATTCGAATTAACACAGAAAGATAAGCTAAATTCAAACCCTAACTATATTGGTATCAATGGAAATGGCAGCCAGCAGTGAGATAAAGTGCCCCAGTCTCGATTGGGATGCCCACAGTTAAGGAAATACGTCCCAGCAATTGCCAAACGTCCATGGCAATGCAAAATCGCCATCACAGAAGAAAACACGCCCACACAGAGGTAAATACACCCACGACAAATTGCAAAACGTCCATGGCAATGAAAAATCGCCCTCACAAAAGCAAGCACGCCCATATAGAAGTAAAAACCCACAGAAAATCAAAACGTCCATAGCAAATGGAAAAAACATTCCTAGCAATGTGAAATCGCCCCCACAGAAATAAATACGCCCATACAGAGGTAAATACACCCACGACAGATTTATACGCCTACCAACATTCAACAATACTCAACGTTCAAAACAAATCTTAGTAGATTTTAAAACGCCCATCAAAATCAAACGCCCACAGCCAAATCAAAGTGCCCACAGAATAGTAAAAACAAAATAACATAAACCCAAAACAAATTTACCAGAAACCCTAAAACTGTACTAATTATAAAAACGAAAATCTCCAGAAAATACCCCCTTTTTTTTCTTGCAGAGTTTAAAGGACGAGGAAATGCCATTTTACATCCATACAATCATAATCTCAGCAGTGAATAACTAAGCACTCTACTCTACTAAGTACATGAGCATACCATTGCCTTGTTGCTTGCCGCAATGACTCCTGTGCTCCTTGCCGCTCCATTGCCTTGTTGCTTGCCGACCGTAGAGACTACACCGGTACCTCCCAACCAAACGCTAGGGGTACTCTGCTCGCCTCCAAGGCTGAGCTACCACTCAATCACCTGAGAAAATCCCCAACTCCTCACAAGCAATCAGTCCAGTTTGCAATTTTGGCAACATAACAATACCTCATAGCAGATCCCCCCCCTTTTTCCCCCCCCATCCCCTTTCTTTTATCCTCTTTTTTTGACCTAAATCACATTTTTTTTAATTTTTTAATAAAAAACCCTCTAAAATTCTCTGTCTTACAAGTGTCACTCATCCCCCATGGTTCTCCCAAAATTATTTTCCCCCTTTATTTTTATTTATTTTTTATTTTTTAT
>ML828004.1:82093-114148 GCA_009831015.1 Picea engelmannii
AAATTTACAACCACCTATTTGGATTAATTTCTTAATCTCTTTATTTTACCCTACACACTCTATGAAGACTCACATTAACTTAAGTGGGTTTTTTTTTTGTTTAATTTTATTATTAGCACATGTATTGTTAGCGCTAGCTAGTAGGAAATGAAATTCTAATGTTATTTGAATGGCAGAGCTATTGTGAGCTAGAATATAATGGCATTGTTATTAGGAGATGGTTAAGTTTGGATTATTATGTTAGGGCGAAGTAGTACCTTCACTAAAAAGATAAATTATCAAGCTTATTACTGGGAATGAGGAATGGCCTTATATATGCAACTAAGGAAGGAATTACTTTATGAATTCAATTAAAGGAGGAATTGTTTTATGTGTTTAATTAAGGAAGGAAGCTCCTTGGATTAGGTGGAGGTTGCAAATCATAGGGGTAATGACTATTTAATGTATAGTCTTGAATTGTGTTTTTTTTTTTGACATAGGACTCAAATTCTGAACTGGCGACGCCTGGTTAGGGGAATTGTTTAAGGATTTATTAAGATGTTGATGTCTTAGGGCTATTTAGGTTGATTCCTTCATCCACATTAATGCGACGTGCCCTTCAGGACGCACCACATGCTCCAAGGGTGTCACTCGCCTCTTGAGTTTCTTTTGTGCAACGTGCCCTTCAGGATGCACCACGTGCTCCAAGGGTGCCACTCGCCAACTGGACTGATTGGTAGACATCTATAATCCCTAGAGTCAACACTCCACCAGGTGAACTTGTGGGAGACTAAGGGTTCTAAGGAATAAGGCCCCCGCCTTATTGCGCGCCCCTTAGAATCATCGTGAGAGACTGTCGCACTCTGCCCTCACGACATCATGGATCCTCTCGAACTAGGTAATCGTTAACCTACAGTTCGAGCCACGACGGGAGTGCTAGTAGGCGGTGGCAGGGCTGCTGTCCACCCCTCTCCCTCAACCTCTCTGGAAATCGTGTGTGGCCCCTTTACTCCATATGTGAGTCTGGTCGGCAAGCTATCGTCAGCCTACATCATCAACAATCATGTCAGAAATGTCAACATCAAATCATCAAATCAATGAAATATCACAGTAAATAAATCAACCCAAATAGCACACTCCCTGACTCAATCCAGAGTCCAAGGGGATTCTACCGATGCCTCTGCATCCTCAAGGTCCAAAACCCTGCACACTCAATACAACTGAGTCAATAGCACCTGTCTACATCAAATGGTAAAACATCATATCGTCTATCATAACGCATCATAATCAAGTATAAATGTTTTAACATAAGAAAAGTCCAGATCACTTGCGAGCAAGTGTCCTCAAATAATAAGTGTTCTCAGTGTGATAGAGCGGGATGTTACAAATGACCTCTTTTACATCATTGCTTTGTTGCTCTGTTAATAACCATGGAAGGTTATTTCGGTCTACATCGTTATTTGATCGGATCACACTTCACATTGCATGATTGGCTTCGTGAATGTCAGTACAAATTTTGACAATTTTTTCTTTATCCCTCCTACCATCTATGATTTGTCATAACGTTTCTATCACATTCTTCCTGATATGCATTGTATCAAACAAATGAGCTATTTTTATCTTCTCATAATAGGGAAACCTCATGAATTTAGTGGGATAACATTTCATTCCTCGTGGAAGCCCATTATTAGCACCTTCATGATGGAGACTTTCATCATGAAGCATAAAAGAAATCACAACAATTCAAATACGGTAAAATAAATTCAATAATTATTAAAATAAAAATTCAAAAAATTACATATACAATACATAAATAAATTGTGTACCTTGACGATTCCTATTATACTCCAACCTCCATAGGTGAGGTGTCATTCTTCGTGGTTTTAATCCAGTCTCTTCTTTCCCATTGAAAATATGGTTTTAGTAGTACAATACCTATGGTTCTTAGGGAGTAGGTGCCTATACTCATCAAACACCACCTTTCCTAAACATTTTGAATGATGATACTTCATCTTAGGACCACAAACTGGACATGCAAATTTACCCTTTGTTTGAAGACCTGGAGCGTCAGATGGATTAATGTCAATTATACGATGGGATTATTTAAAAAACATGCATGATATCTTTAAAAATATATATAGTATTAAAGTGAAACATAATGCTACATACCACAAAAATGTGTTAGTCCTGGGGCATCATGAATTTTCCATACAAGTATTGTTGGATTACGAAGAGGGGGGGTGAATGAGTAATAGAGCAATATAATTCCTTTTCACCATAAAATGCAAGTGTTATATCAATGTAGCATTATCATCCAATAGTTGCAGAGTAAATAAACAATGACCAAACGAGCAATCACACACATACAAAGTACACCAGTGTTTTACGTGGAAACCCAAAGCGGGAGTATGTCTTTAAGAATTACATTCATTGGAAGCACCAACTTCTTTTGTTTTCCAACTGCAAGTGGAAGGAGGCTCCAACCCCCTAGTTTCTCAACCTGAGGGAATCTCCAACTCCCCAATTTTGGATACAACCAGAAGGAGGCTATAACCCCTATGTTCTCCGGCAACAACCAAAAGGTGGCTACAACCACCTGTCCTTGCCCCATCCAACTGCCCCGACGTATAAGTAGAATGATGGAACCAATGTCACACTATCATTGTGATATATACTACTGTAAATATGTACCAATTAACTTGCACCAAACAACCTGTGGCAATAACCTGAACCATGCATCAACCATGCATCAACTTGTACCTCAAACTATAATCAACCTATACCATAAACAAGTGCATCAACCATGCACCAACCTATACCAAACAACCTGTAATCAACCTATACCATAAACAAGTGCATCAACAATGCACCAACCTATACCTCAACCCATGCCATGAATAAGTGCATCAACCATGCATAACACAACAACTCATAATAATCACCAAGATCAATATGTGCTTCTAATAATATACCAATACAAGTATGCTACATCATCCATAAACCATGTGTAAAAAATACTACTAACAAGTTCCTCCAACCATGTACCAATCGTGTATCAACTACTCATCAACTATGACTCATCAATATGTACCAACATCATCAACTATACACCTCATGTATGTGCCAACTTATCAACTACTTGTCTCAACCATGTACCCAACATATACCTCAACCAAAAGCGCTCATCAATTTCATCATCCAAATATTATTTGTAACTTTGTAATAGACTTGGTGTATATGATCACATACCTACAAACCTTCCTTAACTTTAACAACAAGAGACTATCATTTTCCTCAAACTTTACTTTAGTCTCACATGTCTAGTTTTGGATTAGTCAACAACCCTAACTTGAAATAATCATAACTATGTACCTGTAATGAATAAATATCTAAAAATAGTACACAATGTTCTTCAGTGTGTTTTATATAATTCCTCCAGGTGTCACTACTTAGAACCTCTCAGAAAAGGAGTTATAGAAAAAATGACATACCTTGTTGAATTTTGGCTTATTCTAGAGAGCGAACTTGTAGAGCGTGCCCCACATGGAATATTTGTTGTATGGATCTGTTAAGAACCAAAGGGCTTAACAGGATCTGAAAATTGTACACAAAATACTAAAGAATGTAATATAACTAACACATTTTGTATTACGGAATTTGGATTTGTTATGAAGAATTTAGGACGTTTTTACCCGAAACACCTGTTTTAGACTAGTTTCAGGACTAGCCACAAACCATATTTTCCATGGCGTGTAACTCCAAAAATACAATGAACCACAATATGAAATTTGTACCACAACTACTTGGATATGTTTCCTCAATAGCCTCCCAATTTCACAGTCTGGAGCATTTTAGAAAAAACATTATTGCGAAAATGGTGAGATGACCTATAGATAACATACATTAGAAAGCATCATCAAAAGAATTTATCCTCCCTTGAATTTCGGCCTTCTTTACTTCACCTTCCCTCTGAAATTTGTCTTAGATATCCTTTGGTTACCTCAGTCACCTGTAGATATTCAATATTCTCAAGTGTGATTTAAAATGAGAGAGCCTTGCCTCTTATTTATACTTTCATGTAGCTTCCTCAAGGGGTTACCTTTTAACCATCTTAACCCACTTTCCTTATTTTAGGGTTAACCCACTTCTAACCACTTGTAACTTAGTAATTTATCCATTAAATTTATTATTTAAATAATTTGTTTTGTATTCACTTTGACTTATAGTATACTCATCACTTCACATTATTATTTTCCTTCTAAAATCTCTTAAACCACTTTGACCTTTTGGGGCTTCTAGATGAGTCATGAGGGTTCTCCAACTTCACATGGACATAACTCTCTAACCACGAGGAGTTATGTGACATTCCACATACCAACGGAAGTGGAATGACATGTACTCTCCATATAGAATAGTCTTACCTGAAAATATATCAAAACACATACCATTATCCATAAAAAAAAACTTGGGTCCATTACCCAAACCCCGGTTCTCCAACTTCACATGGATATAACTCTCTTATCGCGAGGAATTATGTGACATTCCACATACCACCGTAAATGGCATGACATGTACTACCCATATAGAATAGTCTTACCTTCAAATATATTAAAACTCATACTATTATACATCAAACAAACTTGGGTCCATTACCCAAACCTTTGTGCTACCAAACTTTCTCCAAGGTTTGACATTAATCACTAAGGGTTGACATCAATATATAATATCCCTCTCCAATGGTTGACATCAATGAAAACCAACAATCCATACCAATTGTCCATCAACCTAATCCAGTTCTCTGACAATCACCCCCTTTGGCATTGATGGAAACACCAACATTGATGGAAACACTTAGTCATGATAACATTCATGCTTATACTCCTCATCAATGTTTCTATCTCTCCCCCTTTGACATCAATGGAAAAGGGTATCTCCCTTTGGGGCTACTCTTCCTGACTGAACTCTCCTTTGGTTACTCCCCCTGTCTACATGCCTTTGTGCTCTCTCTCTCTCCAAGCATTTCTATCATGAATCTGATAAATGTCTCCCCCTTTGTCATCAATGTCAAAGGAATCTTTCCATCCGGGGCTTCTCCCCCTAACTAAACTATCCTTGGGGATACTCCCCCTGAATGAACTCTTCCTGAAATTGATCCCCCAACATGAACTGTCCTCTTTATGGTGCTTCCTCGTGTAAATCTAAGACATATAAGATAATCATTCAAAATCATTCATTTTGGAGTAGAAATTACTCCGAGTCTCTGGCGAAAATACTCAAAGGCTTCCCTTGGAAGAAGTTTTGTAAATATGTTTTCCACTTGTTATTTTGTGCCCACATATTAAACTCGGATGTTCTTCTCTGCAACCTGTTCCCATAGAAATTGATACTTTATTGGAATGTGCTTCTTCTTGGAGTGCATCATTGTGTTCTTTGAGATATTGATGGCGCTTTTATTATCACAATAGACTGGAATGGGCTCATCATACTCAACCTGTATATCTAAGTAGAACGTTTATTCATTGGTGCTTCATTGGTCATCAATGCAACCTTCCCAATCTGCATCTGTGTAGGAAATACGTGATAGATCCTTTCCTTTTGGATACCATAATCCAAACTCTTATGTTCCTTTAAGATATCTTAAAATCCTCTTTACTGATAAGACATGTGATTCCTTTGGTGTTGCTTGAAATCGTGCCACTTGTCCAACTTCCTGCATTACATCTGGTCTAGATGTTGTCACATATAGTAAGCTACCAATCATTGTCCTGTATTTCCTCTAGTCTGTAGACTTTGAATCATCATCTTTTCTCAACTTGCAACTGGTTTGCAATCTTCCATTCCGAACCTCTTTAACATTTCTATGATATACTTAGTTTGAGAAATAAAAATTCCTTGGTTTCTTTGACATATATGAAGACCCAGAAAGAAGGATAGTTCTCCAAGTAATGAAATTTCAAATTCATTCTGCATATCCTTTGCAAACTTTTTTCTTAACCTGTCATTAGTACTTCCAAAAACAATATCATTAACATAAATTTTAGTTAATAAAATACTACCTTGAGTCACCTTGATGTAGAGGTTGTTGTTTGCACTTCCTTTCCATAGTTTGCAAGGATTTTTGTCATTGTTTTTTCTGAGCATCACTCTATTTTGAATGTGAACTGTAGTATGCATTGCATGTGTCCAAAAAACATCTGTCAATTTGGAATCCATTAGCATTGTTCGAGTCATTTCCTGTGTAATTATAATCCATTATGATAATGTTCATTTGTCTCTGAACCACTCTTTGAACCAATCAATGAATCCATGCTCTTGTCCATACTGTACAAGAATCTACTTGCACAACCATCCATAATTTTGAGCCATTTATCACTATACTATCATGAATTCTTGATCAATCCATCAAATTGTACTTCTTCTAACTTAATTCTCTAGATTTGTCTTCTCAAACTCTGCAAGATAATCAAAGGATGGTTCTTTGATCTATCACAGCTATCGCATAGACTCCCCCTTTCTAATATTCATATTACCTAGGAGTCTCTAAGTCGGATGGCTAAAAAAATTCCTTCTCTGATGTATATTCATCATCATATTCATTGGTAGATTCATCATCATCTTCATTGGTAGATTCATCATCTCTCTGAGCTATGAATTCTTTCTTTCTTTATGTGGATTCATATTTCACTACAATTCCTGAAAGTACAATCTCTTGAACCTGTTTCTTATTTACCTGTCCTTCTTTTCTTTCATTTATTTTCCAAAACTTTATGTATCTGACATATTTATTTTTCTCTATAGAATTTTGTTCATCTTGTTTTATTTCGAATATTGTGATCTCTTGGACCTGGTCTTTGTTCACCTGTTCTTCATTTTTTCTTATCCATACTTTCTTATATCTGATATCAATGTTCTCTTTCATGGAAGTATCAATCATACTTCTACAATCACTAGCTATGTATCCATAGTTATGACATTTGTAACATTCAATGTTACATGGGGCCACATATGCACTTCTTGCTTGAACATTTCTTTTATAATCCCTGCAATCTGCAACCTTATCTCCAAAATTAGAACAATAAAAGCAATGACCATGAAATAAATTTGCATAACTAGGAGTGAATGATCTTCTTTGTGGTGTAGTCCTTCTGAATTTCTTCCTTGACTGGTCATGATCATGATTGAAGCTTCTTTGTGTCTTGAACATGAATGATCTTCTTGAAGATGTATCTTCAATAGTTTTCTTAGATTATGGTTGACCATGATTCCTTCGTTTGAGTACTTTTGCATAACTCTTTCTATTTTCTTCATTCTTCTTTTCTAGAAACCTTGAGTGCTTCTCTTCATTCTCTATAAATGATGTGGATGTTTTTGTCTCTTCAACATTCTTGTTGAGATTGATGATTTTACTTCTCAATGTGAAAACTTCTTCTTCAAGCTTCTCAACCTCTTCTTCTTTCTTCATTATCTGAGACTTCATGACTTCTTTGTTCTTTTCGCTTCTTCAAGATGAATTTTTAATGTGATTATTTCTTCTTCAAGTCCTTTCTCTTCTTGACCAAACTTTGCCTCAATATGGTTTAGATCGTTAGTTCTTTCCTCGAGATGATCTGTTAATATCTTCTCTCTCAATTCTACTTCTTCCTTCTGTGCTTCTATGTTGGCTTCCAAATACTTCTTTTGATATTCAATATTTTCTTCGATCTTTTTGGCTTCTTTTAGTTGAGTTCTTAAGTTCTCGATGACCTATTGGGCTTCTTAAAAAATGTGAACACTTTCCTTTTGTTTCATCAATTATTTCTTGAGTGACTTGTTTTCTTCTCTTAGTTCATCTAAAGAAATAATCAACTCTGCTTCATAATTCTCTTCCTTTTCAATTAGTTTTTCTGTCTCATTTCCTTCATGGCATTCTATTTCAAGATGTCCACGTTTTTCACAATTAAATAAAAACAACATACCTCTGGTGATTATGTACTCTTCATCTTCTGAGTCTATTTGACATGGTGAAAACAATTCTTCTTGATCTGTATCTGCATATTCTTTGGCATTTATTGAATATGCGATGGGTGAAGAATATATTTCATGTAACTTATCCCAAATCTCTTTGGTTGATGAACATTTACCAACCTTTTCTTTTACTAGATTAAGTAATCCTTCCCAGATGAAATCCATTTTTATTTCGTTATTATTCTTCAATTCCTTCTTGGTTACAGTCTTTTCCCTTTTTGAACTATCATATTCTGTAACAACTAATAGCCAAATATAATGTCACTGTGCCTGTAAAAATACTTCCATCCTTCTACTCCACATCTCATACTTAAAACCATTCTGACCATTAGACATTGGTACTCCATTCTCAGAATAATCCATGATCTCCTTCCAGTGGTTAAACTGTTTCCTGAAGGAACCAACTTTGATACCAATTTTTGTATTATTGAGAGGGGGGGTGAATCGGTAATAGAACAATATAATCTCTTTTCACCATAAAATGCAAGTGTTATATCAATGTGGCATTATCATCCAATAGTTGCAGAGTAAATAAACAATGAACAAATGATCAATCACACACATACAAAGTACACCAGTGTTTTACGTGGAAACCCAAAGTGGGAGAAAACCACAAAATTCTTTTTCTTATGTCTTTAAGAATTACATTCATTGGAAGCACCAACTTTCTTTGTTTTCCAGCAGCAACTGGAAGGAGGCTCCAACCCCCAAGTTTCTCAGGCTACAACTCGAGGGAAGATCCAACTCCCCAATTCTTTGGATACAACCAGAAGGAGGCTACAACCCCCTATGTTCTCTAGCTACAACCGAAAGGTGGCTACAACCACCTATCCTTGCCTCGTCCAATTGCCTTGATGTATAAGTAGAATGATGGAACCACTATCACACTATCACTGTGAGATATACTACTATAAACTTGTACCAATCAACCTACACCAAATAACTTGTACCAATAACCTAAACCATGCATCAACCATGCATCAACCTATACCTGTACCACAAACAAGTGAATAAACCATGCACCAACATGTACCAAACAACCTGTAATAAACCTGTACCATAAAAAAGTGCATCAACAATGCACCAAACTGTACCTCAACCTATACCATGAATAAATGCATCAACCATGCATAACACAAAAACTCATAATCATCACCAAGATCAATATGTGCTTCTAATAATATACCAATACAAGTATGCTACATCATCCATAAACCATGTGTCAAAGATACTACTAACAAGTGCCTCCAACCATGTACCAAGTATGTACCAATCATGTATCAACTACTCATCAACTATGACTAATCAATATGTACCAAGATCATCAACTATACACCTCATGTATGTGCCAACTCATCAACTACTTGTCTCAACCATGTACCCAACATGTACTTCAACCAAAATCCCTCATCAATTTCATCATCCAAATCTGATTTGTAACTCTATAATAGACTTGGCTTATATGATCACATACCTGAAAACCTTCCTGAACTTTAACAACAAGAGACTAGCATTTTCATCAAACTTTACTTTAGTCTCACATGACTAGTTTTGGATTAGTGAACAACCTAACTTGAAATAATCATAACTATGTACCTGTAATGAATAAATATCTGAAAATAGTACACAATTTTCATCAATGTGTTTAATGCAATTCCTCCAGGTTTCACTACTTGGAACCTCTCAGAAAAGGATTTATAGAAAAAATGGCATACCTTGTTGAATTATGGCTTATTCTAGAGAGCAATCTTCTAGAGCGTGCCCCACACAGAATATTTTTTATATGGATATGGAAATTGTACAAAGAATACTACATACTATAATCTAACTAAAAACTTTTGTATTACTAAATTTGGATCTTTTATGAATAATTTATGACATTTTTACCCGAAACACATGTTTTAGACTAGTTTCAGGACTATCCACAAACCCTATTTTCCACGACGTGTAACTCCAAAAATACAACGAACCGCAAGATGAAATTTGTTCCACAACTACTTGGATATGTTTCCTCAATGGAATCCCAATTTCACTATTTTAACCATTCTATAAAGAAAATTATTGTGAAAATGGTGAGATGACTTGTAAATAACATACCTTAGAAAGCAACATCAAAAGAATTTATCCTCCCTTGAATTTTGACCTTCTTTACTTTACCTTCCCTTTGAAATTCATCTTAGATATCCTTTGGTTACCTCAGTCACCTGTACATATTCAATATTTTCAAGTGTGATTTAAAATGAGAGAGTCTTGCCTCATATTTATACTTTCATGTAGCTTCCTCAAGGGGTTACCTTTTAACCATCTTAACCCACTTTCCTTATTTTAGGGTTAACCCACTTCTTGTAACTTAGTAATTTATCCATTAAATTTATTATTTAAATAATTTATTTTGTATTCACTTTGACTTATAGTATACTCATCACTTCACTTTATTATTTACCTTCTAAAATCTTTTAAACCACTTTGACCTTTTGGGGTTTCTAGATGACTCATGAGGGTTATCCAACTTCACATGTCCATAAATCTCTAACCATGAGGAGTTATGTGATTTTACACATGCCACCGAAAATGGAATGACATGTACTATCCATATAGAATAGTCTTACCTGCAATATATCAAAACTCATACAATTATCCATCAAACAAACTTGGGTCCATTACCCAAACATGGGTTCTCCAACTTCACATGGCCATAAATATCTAACCGTGAGTAGTTATGTGATGTTCCACATACCACCTAAAATCGCATGACATGTACTACCCATATAGAATAGTCTTACCTTCAAATATATTAAAACCCATACCTATTACATCAAACAAACTTGGGTCCATTACCCAAACCTTTGTGCTACCGAAATTCGCTACCGGACTTTCTCCAAGGGTTGACATCAATATACAATATCACTCTCCAATGGTTGACATCAATGACAACCAATAATCCATACCAACTTTCCATCAACCTAAGCTAGCTATCTGACAAGTATTCCATGGAATTGAAATTTCTTCTCCCTGATTGGTTTACAGATGTCATACATAGTGATGTCGACCCATAAATTTAGTAGCTCATCGATAAGATGCTTGATATATACATTCATATATTCAAATTGGTACTTATCTAATTGTTTGAAATTAAACATAATTACTACCATGATATGTATATATATGTAAATAAAGAAACAAAATATATTATGCAAAAAACAAAAAACAAATGAAAATGTTACATTCAAAAAATTAATGTAAACAAAAACCTAGAACAATCATTGTCAAAATTATGTGCTCCCTCTTTATTGACATCCAAGGAGGAATGTTATTGTTGATAACAAAAAAAATCCACATTGAGTAAATAGACCTAAGCTCTCTGAATGGATTAACATCGTGAGGTTCCAATGAAATCCTAACATTACGAGTTTCATCTTTGAAATATGTCCATTTTTCCTCAATTTCCCTAAATGAATAACCATCTGCAGCGATTAGAAGAACACCATATCCACTTATGTTCCATGCATGGTAATCCATAAATTGTGTTATTCGTTCACACATCAACAATTGCTGCAAATGTGGAATTATGGGAATATGACAAAGAACCTTTCGAGGCACCTTTTTGTTACTTGATCGGTTCAATATCTACTCATAATACATTGTGGGAATTATGTTTTTGACAAATGTTGTCCATAAAATATAATATGATCATTAGGACATGCATCTATAGTTTGATACTCCATTCCAATGTATTTCATAATGGAAATAAAATATCAATATGTGTGAGGTAAAATATTTGACGATGCTATAAAAAAATCTCCTGACAATCTACAACATAACAAATAATTACTAGTTAATGTAAAAATATTAATCATAAATATTGCATTCCTATTTTTCACATTAATTAACACTAGAAAAAATATATAAAAGTCAAAATTTATGTATATGAGATGAATCATATTACATACCTTAGGATCTATGTCATAAAAGTGTTTGAAAATGATTAATAACCTTTAAGTTCACCAACAATAATGTAGCAAGGAGAAGATTTGCTCTTGAGCTTTTATAAAGTCGTTTATTTGCCTTTTCTAATAGAGGTCCATCATAAATACCATCACTGTCCCCATCCTCATCCGACTGAGAAAACAAATCTTGGATCATTTGATTTGTCCCATCATCTTCTTCTATGGGATCATTAACTTTATTTGTCCCATCATATTCTTCCATGAGATCCTCATTTGTTTCCTCAACTTGTACAACATCATTTCTACTACTACTTGGTGCAACATTGTGTAGAAAGTTATGGGGAAACTCTATATAATTACAAACAATCATGCAAAATTAGTGTGTATAACAAATATTCAAACATTATATATATATATATATATATATATATATATATAATGAATATTAAGCTAATTACCACGGGATAATATTCATTCGATCCCCCATCAGTGTGCCTATATTTCCTACAATGTTTTTTAGTTGTAACTGCTATTAAAATTCTTACGGCACATGTAAAACTACATTTTTTGCAAGGGAAATAACATCTATCATCACCCTTTTCACCCTCTTTTATTTTTTCCCACCTCTAATATTTTCCGCCATTATTCTTACACAAAAAAATACCTTTTATGAACCGTCGTTGTTATAGCAAGATTGTTGCAACATCACTAATTTTCTAAACATTTGTATATTTTATTTCGTCTCCATTTTGATGAACGTTGACCAAGTCAATATTGACTTTGTCAAATAGTTGGGTGATTGTTTGAAGAGTGAAACAATAATCTTTGTGTCATCGCGCATGTGACAAAGTCTATGATGAGCGTTGACCAAGTCAATATTGACTTTGTCAAATAGCTGGGTGACTTAGAAAAGGGAAACAATAATATTTGTGTCGTCGCCCATGAGACTAACTATGTGATGAAAGATAGAGGTTGCCTTCTAGGCGATGGATGCGGGCTGATTAAAAAAAAGAAAGATAAATTTAAATATTTACTTTCATTTTTGTGACGAAAAGCTACTTTTGTTGCAAGTAGTTCGTCACAATTTTTTTAATATGTAGTAGTGGTTGATGTGGTGAAGGGAGTACCAACGGATTCTATGGAGAGTGGGTCCTTACTAACGTATTTTGCTACCATAGTCATTATGAGGAATAATAATGGGTTTCCCTTGATATCTAGGACCTTTTTGATCTATTGTTGCACAATTTTTCCAGTGGATTTGTCAAATTTTAACTTCTTCAAGTTCACCACTTTGTTGGGCTTGTAGGGTGTGTGAATCCTTAACTCCATTCCACCGAATTGAAGATGAATACTAGGAACTTTTGTTGATGTTTCCAATATGTAAGTGTCCATAGGTGATGAATTGTTGTTTAGAGCCTCTTCATCCATTTTTTTTTGCTCTTCTTCAACTGCCTTAGATGTAGCTTCAGTTTTTTTCTCTTTGCTCTAATGCTACTGCTTATGTGGCTGCATTTTTAGCTATTGATTTTGCTTCTATTTCGGATGATCCTACTTTCTTAGACACTTACTTCACTTTTTCTTATGTCATTATTGTTGTTGTTGCTGCATCAACATCTTCTTTGGCCTTAGCTTCTTTTATTTTTATTTTCTTCTTAGAAACATCCTCTTTCTTCTTCTAGACCTTTTCTTTTTTCCTTCTTTTATTGTTAGCCATTGGTTCCTCCTCCTCTTCTAATTCAAAATTGGTATTTTTCATAGTGGCTACCACTTTAGTTGTTAACTCTTCCTTATCTCGTTTCCACACCTCTTCACGAGATTTCTCTTCATCAACGATCCTTCCTATAGGTTTTCCCCACCTCTTGGAGATAAATTCATCGTATGTCTGAGCACCACAGTGAAACTATTCTTCTTCTGAATTAGTTGAAGTGTATTCCCAAGTGTGATTGTACTTGCTGCAATGTTACTAAACCACTTGCTTTTGATTGTGCCTTCAGAACATTTCTTCTCCAAAGTGGAAACTACTTTATATTGGGCTTGTTTAATGTTCCCGAATGAATACGATCTGACCCATAGTGGTAGTGGGCAATATAGAGTTTCCCTGACACCGTGGATCACAATTTGATATGAAATATCCTGAAGTACTAATCTGTCCAGTACAAACCTAGGAAGTAGATGAGGATATTTGGTAGCTCTGTATACTCTAATGTAAGTTAGTTTCTTCATGAGGTACCATTCCCCAATATTTTGTATTATTGCTAGATCTTTGTTTGTCATACAGAGAGAAGACAAGTCGAATATGAGCTCATAGAGTGGTGCCAAGAAATAATCATAGATCCTATGATAATTTGTTATGTATTTGTGCTCTTAGATAACCTTTCAGTAGATATGCATAGAAGGGTCGATTAGATTCTAAGCCCAACCCATCTTGGAATAATGATGGAACACACACATCATATCCAACAGGCAAAAAGACATGTGAAATATTGGGAATTTTCTGAGAGCGGTCTCCTTAGCAGCCACGATGGACACTATTAGGGATGCCAATATGATATTTACCTAATTAAATGATGACCCCTCATAAACACAGTAGTATATCAACGACATCAGGGATAAAGTGAATTTTGATTCATCCTGCTCCCCATATAGCCTGCATAACATCACCACAACATATTGGTATGGCGTTCTTAGAAAATTGGTTGGATATTCACCAAATGGTATGAGTTTGAATGTTTTATATGGATTGTAATAGATTTTGAATAGATCCTTCACCTTGCGTGGGAATTTTTTGATGAGTTCATGATCCAGTTGGCTATTGGTGGCCACCCACCTATTCAAACTGGCTCCTCTTGTCCATTTTTAGTTCAACACGTTCTTCTGTAATTATTTGTAATTGTGGGTTCTACACTTATGGGGTTGTCTGAATCCCTACACATATTCCAAGTGGATATTGGTGGCCTCTCACCTAATCCAACTAGATTATTTTGTATGTTTTCATGTCAGCACATCTTATTATACTTCCAGGGTCGTTTTGGAGGCCTAAAAAATGTTTTTTTATCTTGTCACAACTAAAATATAGATAGAGTTAGTGTTTGATGGTGAAATGTGTAGTTCCATGAAATAAATTTCCAACAGGCTATCACACTCCTAAAACGAAGGTCGTATGAAAAAGTTACGACCCTGGGAAGTTGAGGTACCAACTTACCCATAGGGGCCCACATGACTTTTGATGTTTCACCTCCTAGGGTTAGGTTTTTATATGTCTAGGGTTTTGGAATTCATGAGTAATATCAAAAAGGCCTATAGAGGCTCATTTTAATTCATTCTTCTAAGACAGATGCACGTAGCAACCACATCTCTTCTCAGAGATAGCTACCACAATTCGAGCAAGTGTTTCAGTTCTACAGTTTTACAGTTTCAACCTATTTCATTATTCAATAGAAGATATTGTTCACTGGATATCTGTGTTATTCTTCATATATCCATGTTTATTGTATTCAATCTGTTAATCATTTCATTCTGTTCCTAAATCTGGATCAATGGTATCAGAGCAATCTGATATTCATTTATTTTTATTCCTGCATGTCCCCGATAAGATCTGGGTACAAGAATTTGGGACTCAAACCAATCGAACCATTGCAAGATCGGCCACGCCGAGCCTGAAAAAAACCCATGGGGGATGAAAATAAAGATGATGGAGCAGGAGATCCTATTAAAATGTTGCTCGAGGAAGTCCTGGTGCAACAAAGGAAATAAATGATGGAAAACTTCGCACATATCCTTTGATCACTTCCCACAGGAGAAGCATCTTCATCAAGCGACCATGCAACCCCCTTCAAGGTACATGTAAATTTTGATACTCCATTATTTAAAGGACTGATAGATGCAGATGTTGTAGATAAATGGTTGAATCTGCTCAAAGGGTATTTTTCGGTCCACAATTTTTCTGATAGGGAAAAGATCACTTTTGCACTCCTCAAGGTCGTTCCCCATGTTAAATATTGGTGGGATACTTACTCTGAGCAAAGGGTCGTAGAGGAATCTGTAATGTTTGTAGTGGCCCCTACATGGGATTCCTTCTAGGATGTCATTAAAGAACAATACTACCCTGTTGGAAGCTACAAGGACCAGTACACCAGATGGACCGCCCTACATTAAGAAAGGGACCAGACAGTACCGTATTTCACCAATATTTTCCATACCCTATGCACAAAATTGGGTATCAAAGACTGTGAGTGTCATCTATTGCTAAAATACCACAGTTTCTTTCATAGATACATTCAAACAAAAGTGAAGTTTCTAGAAATCGCCTCATTGGGCACGACTAATAGATATATGGTCAAGATCTAGCAGAAATTTAAGCAGAAAAGGAAAGAGTTTGGATCTGCAAACCCCTCATAGCCGAAGAAAGGAAAAGGAGGCCCCAACCCACATAGAAAGGGACCAAGTTGAGATGGCCTCCTTGAGGAAAACCAGTCCAAGACGAAACACAAGAAGGGCAATGAGAAGATGAAGAAGGACACGTGAAAATGGTGTGAGTACCATAAAATCCCTTGGCACAACACTGAAGAATGTCGCTCCAAGCAGTCACTCATGGCCAAAATGAAGGCTTCTGAGTCAAAGGACGATTCTGATTCTAAATCAAATGTTGAAGGAGGGAAGTGAATTATCAATGTTGAAACCAGTACCACTGACACTACCACCAAAGTCTGGGAAGGAGAACCAGAAGAACCAATGGAATGGTAATGCCTCTTTCACTCGCAGATGTGGGTAAAGGGGGCTCTGCTTCATTTCATTGTCGATAGAGGTAGTCAAAAGAACTTGATTTCATAAGAGGTCGTCAAGCGGTTGGACCTGCTAACGACATCCCACCCGCAACCCTACACCATCGGCTAGATTCGCTAAGAAAGATATCTTCGTGTCAGCCAACAATGTCGTCTTCCCTATGGCATCAAGCCTTTCAAAGATGAGGTACTGTGTGATATTTCTCCCCTTGAATTTTGTGATGTTATTTTAGGAAAACTATATTTTTGGAAGGGTCATGTTGTGTATGAGTCTAGACCCCGCAGTGTTATTATTACTTTGGGTAGACAATTGTACAAGACACCATAGGTAGCGCCACCTACTGTTATTTCTTTAATATCTGCTAAGCAATGCAGTCAGGTCATATCACATACCGAGAAGTTCATATTCTTTGTGATCCATGCTCATAGTAAGTACAAGGTCGTCGCCACATCCATGGCCTCTACACAAAGCCTCCCTTTGCAACATAAGAAAGTGGATGGGATCGTGGAATAATACAAAGACATATTCTCCTCACCTATAGGGGTACCAACACACTTCCAAGTCAAGCATCCAATTGATTTGACCCATGACGCATCTCTACCTAATAGACTAGTCTATCGTCACTCACTGACAGAAAATGATGAAATCAGGTGTTAGATCCAAGATATTATTCAAAAGGGGCACATCAGACCCAAATCCTCCCCTTATGGAAGCCTGGTTGTACTCGTGCATAAGAAGGATGGGACTTGTCGACTCTGCATTGATTAAAGAGCCTTAAACAAAATCATACTTAGGAACCAATACCCCATTCCCAGGATTGATGACCTTCTTGACCAACTGAAGGGTGAAAAGTTCTTCAACAATATTGACCTAAAGTCTAGCTACCACCAGGTTCCCATCGAACCAACTGATGTATGGAAGAAAACCTTCAAATATAAATAAGGTCTCTTTGAATGGCTAGTCATGCCCTTTGTCTTAACAAATGCACCAACCACTTTCATGAGGTTGATGGATGATGTATTACAACCCTTCAAAAACTCCTTTGTGGTGGTATATTTGGATGACATCCTCATCTTCAATAGAACATGGGAGGAGCACATGCAACATATTCAGCAAGTTTTGAGCACTCTGCGGAAACACACGCTATATGCCAACTTGGAAAAATGTTCTTTTTCCATGAATAGGGTTCAATAATTGGGATAGATTGTTGATGAGCATGGGGTACATGTTGATCCATATAAGATCCAAGTCATCCGTGACTGGCCAGCCCCGACCACACTAACCGATATTCGAATCTTCTTGGAACTAGCCAACTTCTACAGGCAGTTCATATTGGGATTCTTCCATATTGCATGGGCCCTTAGGCAAGTGACCATGGGTGGTGGCAGGGCCAAGTTCATGTGGGGGAAGGAACAAAAATGAGCATTCAATGATCTTAAGAATCACTTGTGCTCATCTCCAATAATATCCTTGCTCGATTTGCAGAAACCATTTGAGATTGAGATAGATGCATCTGACTATGCTGCGGGCACAGTTCTCACTTAGCATGGTCATCCAGTGGCATACCATAGTGAGACACTCTCAAGTACTCTTCGGAAATACCCCACCTATGAAAAGGAAATTCATTCCATTTTACAATCCTATCGTCAATGGAAACATTACATTCTGGGAAAAGAGACGATCATACACACTGATCACAAGCCTATGTAGTTCATACAGACACATGGGAAATTGCAAAACGATCGCCATCAGAAGTGGTCCACATACTTGCAACAGTTCCATATCAACATCAAGTATAAGACATGTATCTCAAATCATGTCGTTGACTGCCTCAGTCAACCTCCTGTGGATGCACTCACCACTGTGCTCCATTCCTATGGACATGAAGCATCTGAGTGGCCTCAACTTTATCAACAAGATCCAGACTTCGCCACCACCTATCAACTCTTGGGTATAGGCGCAATTGTCACAGATTTTCAAATTTGGGACAAACTCTTATGCCACCTAGGCCATCTCTATGTTCCTACAAGCGAGCATGCAAAGATGATTTGGGAAGCCCACTATAGTTGGATGGTAGGAAATTTTGGCATGGAGAAAATTGTGGAGGTTCTTCAGAAACATTTTTATTGGAAAAACCTTTGACATGAAGTTAGCAAGTATATCATATATTTCATTTCCTATGCCATTTCCAAGATAACCATCAAGAAGCAATGATTATACACCCCTCTTCCTAGTCCCTATAATACTTGGGAATCCATCTCAATGGATTACATGTATGTCCTTCCATCCACTACACAAGGAAATGACTTTGTATTTGTGGTTGTTGATCGGTTTTCAAAGATGGTCATCCTGACAGTTTGCAAGAACAATATCACAGCGACATATATTACCAAGATCTTCTTCGAACGAGTGTGGGTCCACTTTGGGATACCACAGACCATCATCTCCGACCAAGACAGTAGGTTCCTCAACACATTTTGGTCGAGCATATGGTCACTGTTGGACACCAAGCTCACAAAATCCACTTCTTTCCACCCCCAAACAGATGACCAAACAGAGGTCATCAATCAGATAATTGTGCACATCCTGGGCATGTAAAATTCTAAGCATCCATGTACATGGGATGAGAGTCTCCCCTATGTTCAACATATTTATAACAGGGCTCTCCATATCTCCACCGACCATAGCCCATTTTAGGTGGGTCTGGGATTCCAACCCTTGGGACCCATTGATGTTTCACTTCCTCTTGCCACCACCTAGAAAGACTCTTCTCATGATCAGTCTATGATCGAAAAATACACTAGATTCATTGAGTAGATTCAACACATCCGCCAACATGTCCAGGAGATTTTGGAGAAATCCAATGCTAAGTACAAGAAATTCCATGATCAAAACAGGGCACCACACCCATTCTAGGTTGGCGAAAAAGTGTGGTTACATTTGTAGAAGGAGCGTCTCATAGTGCCCCATCGGAATCTCCAGCCACTTCGTTATGGGCCTTACACTATCACCAAGGCTTTGGATAGAAATTATTTTGAGCTCAACACTACACCCTTCCTTGGCCTGCACCCAATGTTCAATGTGGACCTCCATCGACCATGTTTTCCACCATTATTGGACACCTCAAATATTGCAGAAAAATTGACACCCACAAAGCTCAACCTCGAATGAATGGAAAAAGAATCCACTGATAAGATAGTGGACACATAGGTCAAGGGAACTTTCCAACAAAGGATCCAGCTTTATCGGGTTGTCAAGGTAGGGAAATGCTTACATTAAGGAAAGTGGCTCACCCAGGGCCAAATCCAACATAATTTTCCTCACCTGATGGGGGAACTCAATGAAATGGAGACCATTTCTTCCTAAGGGGGGATGATTGATCTAGTTGGCTATTGGTGGCCACCCACCTATTCCAACTGCCTCCTCTTATCTGTTTTTAGTTCAACACGTTATTCTATACTTCTGTGTAATTGTGGTTTCTACACTTCTGGGGCTATCTGAATCCCTACACATTGTCTAGATGGATATTGGTAGCCTCTCACCTAATACAACTGGATTATTTTGTATGTTTTCATGTAATCACATATTGTTGTACTTCTAGGGTCATTTTGGAGGCCTAAATAGTTTTTTTTTGCTCGCCATAGTCAAATTGTAGACGTATTCAGAGTTTTACGATGGAATTTTTAGTGCTTTGAAAGATCTTTCCAACAAGCTATCACATGCCTAAAATAGAGGTCGTATGCAAAAGTTACGACCCCGAGAAGTTGAGGTACCAACTTACCCATAGGGGCCCACATAAATTTTGATGTTTCACCTCCTAGGGTTAGGTTTTTGGATGTCTAGGGTTTTGGCATTCATGAGAAATATCAAAAAGGCCTCTAGAGCCTCATTGTAATTCGTTCTACTCAGACGAATGCATGTAGAATCCACATCTCTTCTCAAAGATATCTACCACCATTCAAGCAAGTGTTTCGGTTATGTAGTTTTACAGTTTAAGCCTATTTCATTATTTAATACAAGATATTGTTCACTGGATATCTGTTTTATTATTCATATCTCTATTTTTATTGTATTCAGTCTATTAATTACTTCGTTCCACTCCTAAATCCAGATCAGTTCATCATCCAGTGACCAACTTCCCTTTTTCAAATGGTAATATTGGGTTTCCCCTTAGCATTGAGTATATACTGGTTGTCAAGGTCTATTTTCTTGAGGATCCATGAGATCCTTTCCACATAAGGGAAAAGTATTGCATGATCTACCAACCTATGCAATCCTGATCTCTGAATGTTTTTAAATACCTTGAGCTCATCGTGATATTTAGCCTCCATAGGGAAGTTTTATTTCTTGAACATTTGGAGAACTTCACCCCATTTGAGTGAATATACCCCTTTATCTCAGAGTCCTATAGTATCATCATTGATGGCCCCTAGGGTGTCATGTTCTTCTTCATGTCGCCTTCTGCTTCCAGAAGCTTCTATTGGGGGTATTTTTCTTGTAGGCTAAGCAACACATTCATCATTAGTGTATTAGCAACAAAATATAACATGACGACAACACATAAAACATTAATTCTGAGAAACAAGTAAATTATTAATTTTTTTTTAGTAGTATCAGGAGGTTATAGATGCATCTGTATATGAAAACTTGTGTTGGTACTTGAGGAATTGCTTGAGTCAATGTTAGGAGGGAAGGCATCATCTGAAGAAGATAGTATGATTCATGACATGGTAAGGTTCTAGGAGAGTCTGGCTTAGTTTGAGAAAGAGTCCAAGTGAATTGACATTGTTTCTATTTCTATTAACCTCGCTGATAGAAAAAGTGATATTGGAGATAAAGATGACACGTTTATGTGGGATGTATAGTCAATGATGATATTAAATTCGCCGGTGTGTATCGAAAAATATCTCAAGAAGTGTGTCAGTGTGTAAAGCCATGTATCGAAGTAATTCATAGTATTTTCACCAGAATGTAGAGTTTTCACTGGAGAAAATATTGCGATGTCCATTGGTATGTTAATATGGAGTCAAAGAAGTTCATAAAACGTTCATCGACTTATACAAGGGTATTTTGTGGAAAGTCTACTGACGCAAGACCAAAATATTTGAATAAAAAATTGTCGATGTTTGGATGCTTGTATCAGAGAAATCGGTAACAACCTTGTTGGTATACAAATATGTTCGTCGGTGAAGTTATTGACAACTTTGTTGATTAGTTTCTTCATCTTCGAATTTTAACTAAGTACTTTGGAAAATGACTGTATATACAATTAGGGCTTAGTCAAGGGTTCGAGCAAAGGCGATTGTAGAGACAAGTCTTATATAGAATCAAGGCCTTGGCCTTGATTCTATATTTTCTCATGTCAAGAATATTAGTTTTACAGTTGAGGTTACGACGTGGGTCTATAGTGAGAGAATATAACTTTTCAAGAACCAAGGATATATGTCATTTAGGGAATGACTATGTAAATAGAGAAGACTCACATGGCTTCGATCAAGTATTATTGAATCACAATTCTATGACGATTTACTAATGGCACGATCATTAAAATAAGATGGGTGGGACATGGCTCGAGGAAAGAGGAAAGAAAAGGTGAATCCGGGTGGAGATGAGCACAATAAACTAATTTATAGGTTTGTTGGTACAGGTTTAAGGGAAAAAACTTAACCCTAAGAAAAATTGCATGAGTGAAACCAATGTGATAAGGATTAGGGCCTACCGAAGTTAGATGACATCTAGATAGTTTCTTTGATGGCAGGTGAATGCTCTCGCAAGTGGGATAGCTCGTCGATCAAATTTATCAATCCTCCCTTTTCCTCCTTGGTGATAACAAAACAATCAATAAGGTGAGGGGTGCACTATTTTTATATACATGGAATGGATTTCAAGGCATCGAACGAATAATTCCATCATCAAAGTTTGACCTAGTGTTGAATTTGTTGGTAACTTCCCTAGTTATACTGACAAGGTTCGTGGGAACTCCTCCAGTAGCACCGAAGAAGGTGTTGGGAACGTGGGTTGCGACAATGTATAGATACCAAAATCATTCAATAAAATGCCTCTGGTAAATGAGTTAGTGTGTTCGACAGACTTATGATGAAGTACTTTGGTCAAGAACTTTAGTATTAGAGGCGTTGGGAGGAAGTCTTCTTGTATGTACCAGAGACATTGGCAAGAATTCTGTTAGTATATACTGAAGAAAATCATATTAACTCTTTCTAAGTTAGGGTTGATGTTTTGGGGAGGTTATGAAGAAATTCGTTGGTGTTTTCTGGGAAAAAATATATCAACTCCTCCGATGTGTCGAGAGAGTTCATGGGAACTCCTACGATATGCCCAAAATTGGTAAAATTCCTATGTGTCAAAGCCAAAAAACCAAAACAAACTCACAGGATAAATCAATTTTATTAAATGGGAATGATAAGACTTTAACAAATATCAAAATGTTGTGGTAGTTCCCCTCAGAAAATCGAGAGGTTCTCAAGTCAAGAAGGAGGGGCCCATTTTCTTAGTTAAAATGACTTTACAAGCAAGCATACAAGGAAAAGGGAAGGTGTTAATGCTTGGCACAACAAATGGAGACACACAAGTGGAATCCATGAATCTATGCAAAAGGTATCTAAACATAAAAATTATAATATGGACCACTTGCAGTGCATGACCCAAGGGAGAAAAAGTAGGTCGCATAGTTTCCACAAGCAAAAATTTTGACAAGAAAAGTTTGTATGATGTAAGGGAGAGGTCAAGACCATGCCCAAAGAAGATTGATTATCATAATATAACTTTTTGAATTGAATTTCTTCGAGAATGCGGGAGAAGCACTACAAGGGAATACTGAATCAAGAATGTTGAGAATACAAGTTCATTATTCATTTCTATGGTGTTTCTTCGCTGTCAGTGAGCATCCATAGCCTCGATAGAGTCACCCTAGTGTAACAAGATTTGCTCCACTACCAGCGAGTGTCCATAGCCCCAATATAGATACTTGCATGTCCCACATGAAATAGAATGCCTTTCCCCAATCCTTTAACTTTACAATATAATTCTCTTAAATTTAGAGAAAGAGGTGGATGGGGGGATCCCATTTTTCCTTTAAAGGAATGCGGGATGACACCTATGAAAGTGAGATTTTCCAACTCGATTATAGAGGAGATAACTCTTTGAGAAACATACCCTGAGCACTAAAGATTCCTTTCTAAAACAATTTCCATTTAGTTTCAGATAAACACAAAACCTACTTTTAGAAATGACCATTGCCTCCTGCTTTCTATATTTAAGAGTAAAATTGTCATCTACTAAATGAACTGTGTTCCTCTATTGGATATAAATTGAAGCAATTCATAAAAATGTTACATAGAGAGAAAGGACGTTATTTCTAGAAGCCAAACTGTAGATTTCCTATCTTTTGATACCAATGTGTCACATCTAAAAATTCATTCAGATCCAAGGCACCAAACTTTTTGAGGAGTATAAGGAAATAAATTTGAAAGAGATAAAAGTAAAACTAACTAGAAACCAAAAAAAAAATGAAAATACAAAGAATAATAAAGAAATAAATGTGACAAAACAAACAAAAACAAAGAATAAAACTAAAAAGGACAAAATACTCTTTATTTATGTACAAGGGGAAGATGTCTCAAAGGCTAGATAATGCAATGTTTTAGAATTTGGCCATCATGGGGATGAGGTCTACAACCCCTTCCAATTTTTTTAATCGATAGGTACCTAGGAATATAGTTTCTTTGATTACGAAAGGACCCATCCACAATTGTTGAAACTTTGAGTGTTTTTCTTTGTCTTCATGTGGCTTGTCCCAGTTGAGGACCATGTTGTCAACTTGAAATTATTTTTAACCAACAATTTGTTTTATCAAAACAACGTTTAATAGTCTATTGTTGAGATTCAATTCTTTTTTTAACTTTAGTGTGATTCTCTTCAAGGTTTAACAAGGTGTTAATGTGATTTTGGATAACATGGCATTCTCTCTTGCATGACTATTGTGTGATTTGAAGGGAAGGGAGATAGATGTTTGAAGGGAGGATGGATTCCTTCCCATAAATGAGAAAGTAGGGAGATGTCCCTATGGATACTTTAGGAGTAACACAGTCAACCAAGAGGGCATTGGGTAATGCATTGTGCCAATTCCTCTGTAGATCAACTACAATTCGTTTAAGATACATGTCAGATTTTTGTTTGTGGATTCAGCCAGGCCATTGCTCAGGGGTAATATTTGGTTGCATATTTTAAAATGATCCCCTTTTCAAAATAAAACTCAATCAATTTAAGAAATGAAAAATATGTAGCATTATCAAATATGAGAGTGTTGGGTACATCAAACCTGATCATAATGTGTTGTTCCAAAAAATTAATTACCACTTCATCATTTTCCTTGGTTAATGGTACTACTTCTATCCATCGGGTGAAATAATCAATTGCAATTAGAATATACCTATGTTTCATAGGTGAGTGAGGTTTGATCTCACTGATTATGTCTAGTTCCCACTTCTCGAAAGGCTCTTCGACAATAAAAATCTAAAGTGGAATAACTAACTTTCTTTCTCTTCCGACTGACTTCTGGTAGATGTCGCAACTCCGAGAGTAGGCATGAGAATCCTTGAACACTTTTGGATAGTATTACCCATCTCTTAATATATTTTGGGTTGTGGTATCTCCTGAAAAATGACCTCCAACTGGTCCATAATGCATATCTTTGAGAACTTTTTTGATGTCTTGTTTCTTTACACATCATAACAAAACTCTATCATAATTCCTCCTGAACAAGATATCGTGAACTAGATGATATTGTGTAGATTTCATCCTTGATCTTCTTTGTTTGGCATTAAGTTGATTAGGAGAAATTCCATGTTGAATATAGTATCTAAGATCATTATACCATGAATTCTCAATTGATGGAATATAAGGGGCTTGTTGTGTATAGAGAGTTGGTTCCTCTTTCCATCCATCTTATTCTTGATCCTTAGGATCCATGGATCTAGTTTCTAGCTTACACAACTCTTGACCTTTAACGATGACTATTGGTTTGAACTCAAGGTCATACTCCTATAAAGTGGTCATCTAGTTGCCTCGTCTCTCACACAGTTCCCTCTACACAAAGAGAAATCTAACCTCCGGGTGAGGGATGATCACCTTGGTGTGGATTTTTAATATATAAGGTCTAAACTGTTTAATATCTTTGTGAAAAACAAAAGATTTCTTGTCCACCGATGGATAATTTAGTTTAGCACCTTGTATTCCAGTGCTCATAAATTCTATGGGGCATTTATTCCATTGTAGATCCTTTTGAGTGAGCACTGCTACAAGAGAATGATTTGAAGAAAAAGTATATAGTAAGAAGCATTTAGTGAAGTATGGGATTTGGAGAGTAGGTGCAGCCGCTATGGCGGCCTTGATCTTCTCAAAGGCCTATTTTTCAATATATGCCCATTTGATGAATATCCTTCTTTATCATCTGCTGAAGGGGTTTAACTTTTTCAACAAAATATGGAACAAATATTCTCACGAAATTGAATTTCTCCTTTGAAGGTATTTTATTTTCTTTATTTTCTTCACATATGTACTTCTTAAATGTTTATATGAAAAATACTTCCATGATCACTGACAACCTTCAAAAACTTTGAGTGTGTAGTTAGTAAAGACTTCACATTTTTGGGGGATTCATCTTGTTTGACTTTAAATTGGTGTGAACAACAAATGGTCTTGTAAATATCTTGTTTATTGGAAGCCATGCCGATTGTTGGAACTATTTGGGTTACTCTTGAATGTATAGAAGACTTCATTTATGATCAATGTTTTTGGGCATACCTGCACTTGCCTTTATCCACGTGTATTAATTTTCTTTCATAGATTTCTTTCTTTGATATATGATCATTCTTCGTTTTATTTTTTATTTTTATTGCACATGTGCATTCTTTTACTGATTATAAATAGATTCTTATACTTATAGTATGTTGTGCATATAATGAATTTAACATTTAATTATTCAAGTATTTTACTCAATATTCATTTATGCATATTCACACTAAATTAACAATTTTATTATGCATTTGTAACTCATTGTAACTTAGAATATAGATTTTACCTTTAATTGATAAGCATCTAACAAATTATTTTGTACATTTATTCATTTAGGATTTAGTTTACATAGATTCTAGAACTAGGTCTTCATTTTAACTCATAACTTAATGCAATCAATCACTAACTTAAATCACATATTAAAACTTACAAGCACACATAATAAAAGGATTAATACCTTTAAGGGGAACAACTCCACTAACTTGTCTAACTAAAAATGCCAACCCCATAGCTAGTGAGTCTATGTATTTAAGCATATCCTAGGTTTCCATCCCCAATTTTTCCCTACAAGGGTATTTTGAGTGTTGTACCTGAGTCTTCCATTGCAATCATCAACATAAATGGTAACCATGCTAGGGAAGCAAAGAAAAAAAATATGTTTAAGTCTTTCCTATCTATTCTAAATCATTAGAGCTCTATGGTCCTAAGAGTTAATTCTATGATAACCATGAGATCTACCTCTTATGGTTCTTTTACTACCAACAGTCATGACACATATTTGGTAGCCTGTACAAATACCTTGTGATACCCTAGGTTTTCCAAATGGTCCAATACTTTAGTGTTTAGATGATGACCTTCCTCAATTTAGGGTTTTCCTCATGAAGATCCACATGAACATATCAATATTTTCATGGAGTATTTCCTCTTGAAGGGAACGTCTGATCCTTTTTCTTATGGTATGTATTTTTCCTCGTCCAATTTAGAAGAATATTTTCAAATGGTTCAATTATCTTCTTGATCAATCCATTCTTGGTTGGAAGGACTTTTTTTACCTCTTAAAGAAAATATTTAGAGACCCAAAGTCTCATGTTAGCTCTTCATCAACCCTCCCATGGAGTGATTTTTGTGCTGAAAACCATGAATTTCATACTTGAAAAAAATTCTTAGAGACTAAGAGTTTTTTCTATGTCATATAAATGAAAAAAGAAATGGGAAAAAATCATTGATAATTTTTTTTTACTAAATGATCATTGTCAAATTCTAGATTCTTTCCTTTAGGAAAATATCAATACAATTGAAATCCATCAATCCAGTTCACGTTTTAAGAATTAGTTAGTCAATATGGATTTGATGAATATGTTTTCCATGACTCACCCATGGAGTAACAATTTTTTGATATTTTCCCTTTTGACGAGGCCCCTTTTCAATCATGTATTGATCAAATTGATATGGTCCATGTCTCTCATACTAAGATAATCACTCCTCCTTTTAATAGTCTCCCTCTCCATAGCATGCAATATGATGTTCCAACTAAAGATAAGATTCATGAAAATAAAACACAAAAATTTAATGAGAAAATTAGCTCCCATTTTATTTCCATTGATCATCTAGGTCAAGATATGTTTTATAATAGGAAAATGAATCTAGAGTTTGATGTAAATACTAATAGTTTTTAGTTTGAATATATGATAGATGAATTGTTGAGTTAGGTTCAAATTGAAATTCTACTTTTTCCTAATGAATTAGAGTTCAAAAATATCTTATGATCACTTGAATTTGATAAGGTTAGCAACACTCAATTATATTTGTGATACAATGAGCATTTGATGGGGACTATTCTTCTCTACCCAATAAAAGTGTTTGATCTTCATGTTATCGATTGCCATAATTTTCTTCTTGATTATCTTTTAGAAATATACCCTTTTGATGACTTTCTCCTCTCCAAAGAAGTTGTTCAGTATCCATGAGTCTAAAGTGTCCAATGTTGGAGGTAATCAACATTGGCATTTCTCCAAGCCCAATTTGTTAGGGACTAATTGTGAAAAACATGATTAAGATGAAGCCTCACTTATTCAATAGAATCCAATACTTTCCCAAATAAGGAGGAGTTTAAGCTAGTTATTTTTGGATGCAATATTGTTTGTAACATGTCTTCTATAGAAGAAGCTTTGTTCTTTAATGATTCTATTATAACCTAGGAAACTATCTTTTTTGAACATACATGTTCTCCAACTTATGGTGATTACCCTAAAACTTGCATTGAAGAAAGTAATTTCTATAATGATTTCATCAAGGTTAAGATAAATAAATATACTATTTGGTTTTGATCTTGTATCAAAGAGAACACCGAGGTCGTGTTCAAAGATAAAACGTTTTTCCCAATTTATTACAATTGTCTTCCATTATTACAATAGGGGGAGAAAATTTGATTCTTAAGTAAACCCTTCATGATAGAATTTGGGACTATTATCTCAATTGTTTGAAAGTTCTAGGACAATGAATACCTTCCTTTTAAGGTATTTTGATAAAATGAATTCTTCCCTAGATAGCTTATTTAACTTAAGTACTAATATAGTTTTCCTCTTACATTGGCTCCATGATAAAATTATCCTCATAGGTCAAGTTAAAATTATTTTGCATGTATGGATCAAGATGCATTCCAACACTACAATTCACATCCACCACGAATATCTAGTTTTATCTTGTCTTGTACATAGTAAAAAAAAAAATTGTAAAACACAAAATCCAATTTTTTTATATATTTTTGTACAATTTGTGATTGCGTTTTTGGTTTTGTTAGGTCTGTTTCTAGAGATCAGTTTTCTTGTTTATGTTGTATTTTAGCATCAAGTTTAGTTTTTTTTCTTTTCTTTATGTATATTCCTTCACTACTTGTTTCTTTATTATATTTTTTGTTTTCTTGAGTCAATCCACATGTATTGCATTTACTTTTCATCATTGCATGACTACCCTAGATAATACTTGTTGTTGGACAGGAATTGTGGAAATAGTATTCATGAAAATACTAAGTATGGAAGATGTGAAAAGAAAAAGAAGAAGAAGGAATACAAGGTAGACTCAGGAGTGCACAGCCAAGGCACATTCAGGAGTACAGTGAGTAGTTGAGGAATAAATCAAAGGAATCAAGCAAAGAATAAAACAAGAGAAGAAATCAATCGAAAAGGAAGGACGATAGTCCGACGTGATAAAGATACAATAAATCAACTTGAGTTATCATGAATTGTAATAGGCTTTTGGGATGAACAAAGTACGGTTTTAAGCCCTAGAATTTATTTATAAGTATGTAATGGTTGGGAGAATAGGGGTTCTTCTCAAGCGTTACAGTGGAGTATGTTCCAAGTTGTCGAGATTTCCTCCCGCTAGTTCTGTTTTTTTGTTCAAAATAAGTGTGATAGAAGAGACTAAGAGAGAAAGAGTATATTTTTTAATTTTAAGGAGATGTGCAAAGAGAGAGAGAGAGAGAGAGAGAGAGAGAGGATTGTATTACAGAGTAGCTACGATAAGTAAAGGGAAAGATAACATGATGTATCTTTGTAAGAGAAGTGCACAAGCCTAAGACAATTATAGAACACATAATAAAGAAGCCAACCTTTGTGGATGTAGCCCAAAGTTGGGTGAACCACGTTAACTATTATGTTTATTTGTCTTTTATGTGATTGATCATGGATACTTTATTGATGCATGTTAGACTAGATTTGTCTTCGATGTGATCATTGTGAAATAGTATCACTGTGACAGTACGTGGTTTATGTTGCAATCTGAAGTATAATGGTAATACATGCTAAATTCACTAAGTAACCTAAGAAGAGAAAATATAGAATAACTCACACAGAATAAAAAAGTAAGAATGACAAGGATGATCACCTCCCATTCCCTCACTACTGCAGAAACTCAGTTCTTGTAGCCCTAATATATGCCTCGGGTGAGACTTCACTTTCATGCAAGTGATGCCGAAAGGGTTGGTTTCTGAAGGGTTTTGTTGGACAAGATAAATCGAACCTAGGGTCTTACAACTGCGCGCACACCAACAAATGGTTCCTTTTTCGGGACCCGAAATTTGTGATTGAGGGATTATTTTGGAGGTCAACTAAGAAAGATATCTTAGAATGGATAGAAGGGAAGGAATGAGAGTTTGCTCGAAAAGAGAATAGAAACACTCAGATGAGTGACGAGAAATGGATGCAAAGGTATGTGTACACAAAGTTGCATGAAATATTCTTTGGTGAATTTCTGATTATTCTAACAGAGTGATTGGAAATATTAGCGGAGAATACTGGAAGGTACCAAACCACAACACTGAGGAATTGGACTCCTGAGTTGGTAAGACAAATGAATTATATAAGTAATAAAAATTCTCGTACAACATATTTCTAGTTGGATAGTATATTAGGAGGATATATTACAGAATTTGCAGTAGATTGTATCGAGTCATATAGTGTTGTAGAAAGGGAATTCTTCAATGGTTTGTGGGGAAGGTTCATGAAACCATTGGGTATGTGGATAAAGATGATGTTGTGTTACAAGTGAATGATGACAATGGAATATGACTATTAAGGGGATTCACGCACATAGGGGAACCGAGGGATGACAAGAGGATAGTATAAGGACAAGAGATAATGAAGGAAGAAATGAAGAAGGAAAGGAGGGACTAAGGATGCAAAGAACCAAATAAGTTGTATCGGAGGAAGAAGACAAGTTTGGAGTACTTTGTAGTGGAAGGACGTACAAGAGGTGAAATATTGGGGCTGAGAAAGGAGAGCCACACAGTGAGCTAGAGTGGAGAGGAGCTTAGGAAATAGTCCAAATTATGGAGAAACCACACATTAAAGGAGAGGAAATAGAGTTCCACTCCAATCCTGTAATAGAAGTGTCGTCAAGTCCTACTCATACTAGATCCTGTGTTGAATCCATGACTCCATATGTGTCACGAAACACTGATATAATCTTTGAAGACTTATCAAAAGAACTCATAGTTAGCAAGGGAGGACAAAGTAGTAGAAATCAGAGCAATGGAAGCAGTGTGCAGAGTCAGAGTCAACCAGCATCATTGAGAGGAGGGAATACATAAAGAAACATGGCAGAGGTATACAACACCCTCAGAATTCCTGAGTTTTAGGGAGTTGGGTCAGAGGACCCAAAACAACATCTATTTTTCTGCGAGACAATTTGGGCTGCAAAGAATGTCCAAGATGAGGCCGTGAAGATTGTGCAGTTGGAAAAAACATTCATAGGTTGCACACTGTTATGTTACATGAATATGTAGAGTACCACACCTACAAGACAAGCTAGAACTTTACCAGAGATAACACAAGAAGTGTTGAAAGAGTTCAAGAAGCCAAAGTATGAGTCGCGGTACATTATAAAGATGAAGGAAATTAAACAGGTGAAAAATGAGTTAGTATGGGATTTTGTTCAAAGATTTAAGGATATGATGGGTAGACTGACTTTCCATATCCTTGATCAATAACATCAAGAATGGTTTATTGTAGGACTTCTACCACACATTCAC
>ML828005.1:0-18992 GCA_009831015.1 Picea engelmannii
TTCTATCGATCTTGCGCTTCTTTAATCCTTTGTCTTATGGATTGCATCTGCTCTTCCATTTCTTGGATCACTTCTGGTCCCACCAGGACCCTATCCTCAAGCCGATCCCAACTCAAGGGCGTCTGACACGGTCGCCCATAAAGGAATTCAAAAGGCGCCATCTTAATGGTGCTTTGATAACTGTTGTTGTAAGCGAACTCTACTAGAGGCAAGAATTCCTCCCAACGCTTTTGTTTGTCCATCACGTACATGCGCAACATGTCTTCCAAGGTTTGGTTCGTACGTTCTGTCTGTCTATCCGTCTCTGGGTGATATGCAGTACTAAAGTTAAGCTGGGTTCCCAAGGCCTCTTGGAAACTCGTCCAAAATCGTCCAGTAAACACCGATCCTCGATCGGATATAATCTTTTTAGGCACACCATGTAGCCTCACAATCTCACTGATAAAAACTCTCGCTATGCGAGGTGCCTAATACATCGTACGCACAGGAATAAAGTGAGCACTCTTCGTCAGAGTGTCTACTACTACAAAAAAATATTACATCTTCTCTGTACAGTTCAAAAATAATAATATAGTTTTCCAAAATAATTAAACGATGTCTAATCTGTCAAAAAGATTTGCATGTCCTTCAATTGCGGCTGCATAATATAATCCATCTTCCTCTTGAGATAAAGTTACTTTTGAAAGTTGATCAGCTTCCCGGTTGAAACATCTGTATATATGTTGAATTTTAAGTTGTGTAAATTTCTTGTTGAGATCTCTTATCTTTTTCATCTATGGCTGCAGGTAGACCACCTAAACATTATTTACATCAGTAAACCAGTAAATAATCACTTTTGAATCACCTACCAATTGCAACCTGGTTACCTTTTTATAATGAGAAAAAAATAATATACACCACAATGCTAGTAGTTGATCTTTAGTATTAGTACCACTGCCACAATTTTGATTCTGAAAGTACCCAACACTGGACCTTTTAATACAACTCCTGCTCCACATGTTTGACCCCTTGCTTGTGAAGCACCATCAAAAAACCCACAGCCAGATCCCAAAGAATTAAAGGTGGTCTATCAATCCTCTTATCCTTAGTGACATGTCCTATTATTGTTTCTCCTAGATCATGTAGAATACTAGTACAAACTTTGTCCCTATTCAAGTGTTTATCTTAAAAAATAGCAATATTTCTATGTTTCCAGATCTCCCAATAGATAAGACATGGAATTTCTAGTTTTTCTCCCTTCCTTCTTTTCCAATTAAGCAAACAATCACTAAGTTGTCATCCTTCCCATACACCATCCAATTTTAATTCCTTTAGCATTAAATACGAGATATCTTTAGTAAAGATACAATCCACAAATAAGTGATATGCAGTCTCCTCACAATTCCCATAGAGAATACATTTGCTAGGGCCATGAAATCCTCTTTTCACTAAGTTTTCCCAAGTGAAATTCTTTGTTTTAACAGTGGCCACATAAATAGTTTAACTTTTAATGGCAATCGCCATTTCCATGGATCATTATACCATAAAACAGGTTCAGTCTCTACAACCTCTAGCATTTGAACTTCACAGGCTTTCTTTGCACTTACTTGGCCACTTTTGGTATCCCAGGACCACATTAATAAGTCTTTGTCATTATTTAGTTCAATACCTAAACTGACTAAACCTTTCACATAGTTACTCCATTCATGTTTTAAGTCTCCTTCCAATCCTAAAAGAGTTTCCTTTATCCACCTTGTTTGTCTAGAATTTTCCAAATCCACAGTTCTTACTTGTGCCCGAAATTCAAATCCTGGGTCCTTTAGTTTTAAAACAAGATTCCTTGAGAGTTCATAAAAATTATGTGACCCAACCATGGGATCAGAACCAATTCTGACATCCCTTCCATCTCCTGCCTTCCAGACCAACCACTCATTTAAAATATTTAAAGACGATGTGAGAGCGCTCCAAATATTAGAGGCACCATTCCACTTTCTGATTCCTTTCCTAAGCCATGCAACCACATACTTCTTCCTGAGATATTTATTAACAATTGTCTCATTCCAAAGCCCAGGTACCATGAGGCACCTTCATCATTTTTTTGTTGCAAGTGTTTTTCCAAAAGTGAAGATATTTTTTATACCCCACCCCCCAACCTTTTAAGGTTAGCTATCTTATCCCATCTTATCAAGTGCATGCCTTATTTTTCCTTTTTGCTAGTCCACATAAAAATGAACATTCTCCTTCTGATAATATTGAGTATACTTTTTGGAATCTTGGCTAGAGAGAGCCAATAAAAAGGTATACTTTCAAGTACAACTTTCACTACTGTCACCCTTCCCCCAAGCTTAACCATCTTAGGTTCCAATTAGCAATCATTTTCTCAAACTTTTTCACCAACCAATACCAATCAACCTTATTATAATAGTTGAGTTTAAGAAAACAACCCAGATACTTAAACCCTTCATCTACAGATTTTAGATCATAAGGAAAAACCTCCTTCATTAAAGTTATATCCTTTACTGACCAACGAGCTTCAAGAAACATTGATTTTTGTAGACTAAAAGTCATACCAGTGGCTTTACTAAGCAGTGCTAGAAGGTCCTTATATAAATTCCACTCAACAAGCATGCCATTTCCAAACAAAATAATGTCATCAACAAACATCAAATGAGTAATATATAACCCTCTAGCCACCGAAATACCTTCTAAGTTCTTATCTCTAACATGCTCCTTTATATCTCTGCTTATGCCTTCCAAAACAAGAAGAAAGAGTAAAGGGGATAATGGGAACCCTTGTCTTAATCCCCTTGAAATTTTAAAAAGGTCTGTAGGCTTGTGCCCATTAATTAATACAACAATGTTTGCAAAGGTTACACACCCCATGAGTCAATCAATTGATTCTAAGCTCATTCCCACCTTTACCAGCACCAATCTTAGGAAACCCAAGTCAACTATGTCATATTCCTTTATCATATCTAGTTCAAGTACCATAACTTTGATATTTTTAACCTTAAGATCTATAGGTTTCCTCTTCTTTATGACCTCCAATAGATAATAATGAAAGGGACTTTTTGGTGAACAATAATGAATAAACCCAATAAATATTAAAACAAATAATGAATGTATATACCATCGGACGATATTCATTTGATCCCCCATTCATGTGCCCATATTTTCTACAATGTTTTGTATATGTTGCTATTAAAACTCTTTCGGGACGTCTAGTAGAACAATTTTTGCAAGGGCAATAAAATTTACCGTCACCCTTTTCACCCTCTTTAATTCTTTTCCTAGCTCTAATGTTTTCTGACATTCTTCCCCACAGACTTATACTGAAACAAATATCTATTTTTTGTTCACCGAGAAGACCCGCAAATCCTTTTTGAAGCGTCGTTATTATAGAAAACTTGTTGCAACATCCGTCAAATGCAACATATTTATGGATTTTGTAATGTCGCAATTCCGACGTAAAAAAGTCCTAAGTGACCATTGGTATTTTGAATTGGTGAACATACTAAGGTGACCGTTGGAGGGAAAAACCTAGTTTCGAAAACGTCGCAATTGTGACATACATTTTCACAAACATGGCAAGAGAGACGTTCCAGTGGAAAACATGGCAAGAGCGACGTTAACATGGCAATTGTGACATACAGCTTCACAAACGTGGCAAGAGAGACGTTCCAGTGGAAAACGTGGCAAGAGCGACGTTAATGTGGCAAGAGCAACGTTAATGTGGCAAGAGTGACGTTAACATGGCAATTGCGACATACAGCTTCACAAACGTGGCAAGAGAGACGTTCCAGTGAAAAACGTGGCAAGAGAGACGTTCCAGTGGAAAACGTGGCAAGAGCGACGTTAACGTGGAAAGAGCGACGTTAACGTGGCAATTGCGACATACAGCTTCACAAACGTGGCAAGAGAGACGCTCCAGTGGAAAACATGGCAAGAGAGACGTTCCAGTGGAAAACATGGCAAGAGCGACGTTAACGTGGCAAGAGCGACGTTATCGGGCAACATGATTTTTTTTTTTATAAATTTCCTCTATTTTGTGACAATATGGACAATTTTGTCCATAACGCCGCAAATAAAACGTCGAAATTTTTACAATATGTAGTAGTGATACTATGCAAAGCTTCCTGAACTATGCCAATAACATCGGTGATTTGCCTGCCTTCTAGAAAGCCAAATTGTCCCTTTGATATACCATAGGAAATAGAAGTTTTAATTTTGTTGGCAATAATTTTTGTAATGATTTTATACATCATATCATAAAGAGATATGGGCCTATAATCCACAAAATTTCATGGATTATCACTCTTTGGAATTAGAGAAAGAAAATCTGCATTCAAAGCACCATAAAACCTACCTTTCTTGATTCTTCAACCATCTCCACTAATTCATCACCCAGAATGTCAAAAAAAGCTAGAAAAAACTGTATTGTCCAACCATCTGGCCTAGGGATTTTTTAATCTTTAAATCCTTCGAGGATTGATAAAAAATATTTTGTAGTTACAGGTAAGGTTAATCTTTGACTATCTTCTTCTGTGATGGCAAGGTTAGGATGGGCCAAGAAAATATTTCAGAAGAATTCAACCGCTTCCTTTTGAAGATCTTCATTGCTAGTTATCATTGTCCCATCCTCCTTGGACAACTCCCAAGTAGTGTTGATCTGTTTCCTAGAGTTAGCATGGGCATGAAAAAATTTAGTATTTCTATCACCTGATGCTAGCTAGTTCAGATGACTCTTTTGTCTCTAGGTTTC
The DNA here is from genome assembly GCA_009831015.1 of Picea engelmannii. Taxonomy (NCBI): domain Eukaryota; kingdom Viridiplantae; phylum Streptophyta; class Pinopsida; order Pinales; family Pinaceae; genus Picea; species Picea engelmannii. The sequence goes on from ML828005.1 coordinate 4,742, forward strand.
CTCTTCTTGTCTCAAAAGTACCAATTTTATTTGCTCTTTTTCCCCAATTATCTATTTCTCTATCTCGTTCTCAAATCCACGAGGATGATTTGAGTAAATTATATCTAATTCTGCCTCCAACTTAACCAATTTTTCCTTTGATTTTATCTTTTTTCTTTTTTTCCCAATTAATCATCAAGGCCTTGAGTAACTTTAGTTTCTTTACCATTGAATCCATAGGATTTAAGATATATGATCCCAACAGTCCAACTTAGTTGGAATTGATAAAATTTACAAATTTTGGCTCATCCATCCAAATAGAATTAAACTTGAAGGGGAAAGGAACCTCTCTAATATATTTTTCCAAGTGTAGAATAATTGGCATATGATCAGAAATATGTAGATTACACACTACAGTTCTGTATCTATATCCTGTAGTCGCAAGGTCCTAAGAAATCAAAAATTGATCCAACCTCTTGGAAATATACTCTTGTCCTCTTCTATCATTTCTACATGTAGGTTGAAGTTTTAAGGGTTCAATATCCACTATCCTCTCCTCTTGTAGCAACTTACTAAAGTATGGCTGTAAAGGATCTACTCTAGTATGTTCACCCCACACCTCTCTGAATGAGGTAGTAAAGTTGATATTCCCCCCCAGTATTAGATTTTGATCATTGAAAATACCATCCTTCTTGTTAGTCTCCCAAAAGACCTCTCTGTCAGTATAAGGAGCGTAGAAGTTGATCACATTCAAATTTATGTCAAGGTCTTTTACACGTCCCTCCAACAGTATCCCTATAGGAATTAGGTAAGTAGAAAAGTCAGCTTTCCTTGGATATAGTTGTAAGATTTGGTGGCATTTATTTTTAATGTTTTTAAGTTTGTAATATGGTGCGAGGGGTTTTATAGCCAAAGGGGAAGGAATTTCATTGATTCTTTAAAGAAATTTCCAAGTCAATTCCTTAAAAGTGAAGACGAACTAAGATAAAGTGTCTACACACAAATAGTTGTTTGTGTGGTGAATTGACTTCCCCAAATTCTGAGCATAGATTTTGTTGAACTAGATAGAAATCCAACAACTAGCAATATTGTGTTATAATACCATTAACAAGGATTGTATTAAGGTGTTGGAATTACAAAACCCAATGTCAAAAATCTCTAAGTTTGAAGAACGAAGAAGGGGGATCGAATATGTAGCCATGAATCTAGTAAGAACTAACAATCATCATCGCCAAAAAAATCAACAAAGTAAGTGCTAGAGTAAGTGATGATATAGATGCGTTCATTGAAACATGCAAGAACATGATGCTCCTTCATGAATTTGAAAGAATTGACAATTCCCTCCCAAAAATTATAGCCATAACATATAATGGTATTAATTTTTGAATTACAATTGTTCTTCAATATGAAATGATTTTTGTTGGTTAAACCCGTGTTCTTGTAAACTTATTGTAATATCCTCAAATTTTAGAATATTAAATTCTAAGTGAACTCTGAAATAAACTTCCATTTTTGGAAAATTCAGATTTGGAAATTATTTTCCATTTATGGCAAATCTGAATTTGGAATTTTGATTGTTGTAATTAATTATTTCATGGTTGTTGGGAAACGATTTGACTTGCTCAACTATCCTCTTTTATTTTGACACATGTGTAATAGAAACTTTTAATAAATTAAATGTTGGAAGAAAAATGAAATGACCAGGTTAAAAATAGTTGATCATGACTCCATGAGTGGGAATAGGTTTGAATTACTTCAAGGCTGATTTTTACAAGTGGAAGAAGTGGAATTTGACCACTAGCAGCCCCTAAAAATTAGGGATTTGTAAAGATGCAAATTTCCCCAAGGAGGGAAGGAAATACCTAGGCACAAGGATGTATATTTTAACAACATATGGAGTAGGCAGGATGCTGCTTAGTATGTTGGGGGAAGGAAAAATGTTTGTTGTTATGAACACTATTAGTGTGAGGAAAATGATTTTTCTGATCCGTGGATGGTGACTATAGCTAAGGAGGATCATTCAGTTTTCCCTTATGGACTCATGGTCAGGCTAGGGGGTGAACGAGACAAGCGAATTTGGTTTTTCTATTTTATGGTTGAGTGGAACGTGGATGTTCCATTTGTATTCCAGCAATAGGTTTCATATATGTATCTTGACTTGTATTCTTTTGTCAATGTTATATTTAAGGTTATGTTAATTGTTAGGAATGTGTTAACTATGTATACATAAGTGAAATCAGTTCTTAAGGGATTGTATAACCATATTATACTATGGTTGAACATAGTTGAATGATATTGGAAATGTTTCTTATTTGAAATATGATGGTTGTACACATATCCTTAAATACACACACACACACACGTGTGTGTGTGTGTGTGCTCATACAAAAACATAGTAGATCTATGTTTAGGTGCCTATTGTCCTTTGAGATTATGCATTTGGATTTCTATTCAAATATGTACATAGAAAAACATTGTAGAGAAATATTGCAATAGGGAATAAACTTAGATGGTATTCTTATCAATTTGATAACATGCAAAGAATAGGTAGAAAGAATAATAGTCCCAATATATTCTTTATTTTATCTATTACCATAGAAAGATAGTGATTTAATAGACTACAAAGTGTATTGCAAAAGTAACCGTCATATTCAAATGAATCTTGTTCAAAATTTACAGCTAGAGTACTATAGATCAAGAACTCCACATTATTTTGTGATGTAAACAAAACCTTAGGAAAGTCCCTTCAAAATTCTGTATGTAGTTGAAGATTAATGCACGCATAGGTCAGTAAAGGAATGACATGGAACTAAAATACCTTTTATTCTAAGATACTTCCTTCATTTGATTACACTGACTTGCACAACTTGCAAAAGAAGTAAAATGAGGGTTTAGTAACTTTGTTAGCATTTTAGTTCTATGGAAATTAAACAATAGAATAAAACAAGGACAAAACTTAGCTTGAGTCCCGATGAAAACCAAATCTCCTTTTGTTCCTTATGAGGCAATCTGTCCACGATCCAGGAGGAGGAGAAGTGGACCCAAAACTGACTGATGGGTACCCTCGCAAAACAAAAAGGGCTCATAATTAATTTTTTATATATTTGTACATAGAATTTTTCACTTGTAAAATTGAGGAAGTATAACAAACATTTAATTAAAGATACATTGAGTCAAAATTGTTGTATTTTCCTCTAAACCTTTAGGTAATAGATTACAGAGAATGGTTATAAATAGAAAGGTACAAATAGAAATTAGAGAAGAAGATTGAAAAGGAATAGTTAACAAAGAGGAAGTGACAATAAGCAAAGAAGTAAAACCAATTATCATCGACATAGACCGTGTATAGAGTGATCAAACATGAAGTACATAATAGGAATTTCCAAACCCTATGTAGAGGACCAAATAAATAGAAGGATTTGACTATGGCAAGGTTAACGATTAAACAAAGCTACCATTTAATTCCCCGTAACACACAGTTGGAATTTCCAATTTGGGGTAACAATCAAAATAAAGGAATTATTAAATTACTAAGCATTCATAGAGGCACACAAGATGCAATGTGAGTTTATTCACAATAAAGGGATCATTAAAATTCAATAACATTTACAGAAATGTAAAAAACAAAAATATGAGTGCATAAAAATTTACAGTAACAACCCAATTCGTAGGTTAAAGTCTAACTGTGAAAAAACATGTTCGAACCCTACGATTTTCGTTCCACATATATTCAACAGATGAGGCAATGAATGAATACAATCTTAGGGGTTAGCAATTAATAAACAAGGATACCCTCTCTTTTGTTAGTACAAAGTGGTCGACATAGGAAAATCCTTTTCATAAATGGTTTAATTTTATAACTGTATCAGATGAGAGATTAAGTGAAGGATGTTTTCGAGGTGGTCACGGGACAAAACACGATTCTTCATGACAGAGAAATTTTCACAACGAGAGGATACAAACAAATGTTGTTTCTAGTTTCAAAATGAATAATATCTTGTTAATGTTTCATGTACAGAGTATAAATACAAATTTTTCCTATAGAGTTTAAACATCGGTCAATTCTGAATAACATCAACCAGTGTAGTAAGTTTTGAGAGGTTTGCACGAAGTCTAGAGTGTAAGAATAACACTGATATATTCTGACAGTGACCTTCAACCAGGGCCTACCAGTATAGTCTTATGACCTGAAGGTTATTCTCTTTTACGAAAGAGGGCCACGGGGTAACGACCTTGCTCAGTTTTTGAATAAAAGAAAACGAGAAAAGATCATAGGGTTTAAATTATAATAATTATTCAAGCCATGGTCTAACTCAGAAGGGACTGCAAAAGACTATAGTCTTGAAGACTGACAGTCAACCTAGAGGAAAACTCAATAACCCTCAAACCTAAGTATTAAATATAAAGGTTTTTCACCTAAATTACGAATGGAACCATAAAAATGGTGGAATCCTGGGAAGAAAATGCATATGGAGGCACAACTATCATTCATTTTCAACCCTAAAAAAAAGAAAAGAAACATATGGTTTGTTACATTGAACATCTCAATTATTACATTGCACCAGACAAAGAATACATCTACAAAATAATTCTCATAGAGAACATAAGAAAAAGAATGGTTACTCAACCTTGCACATAGAGAACCCCGTATTTGTGTTTTCTCCTTCCATCTCTCACTAGAGTTGAGCTTTACCAAAATCATGGGTCGTATACAACACAGAGGAAAAATTGTGTTACAGGACTAAAGGGGCAACTATGAAGAATAAATGTTACCTCAAGGCCCTCGCTAGAGGAATAAAAGCAACGAGTATGCCCCATGCCTTTTCCATGTGAAGTTGAAGGAAGTGGTGACCCTACATTGGGATTTTTTGTCGAAGTGTCAGTTCTGGAGGGTACTGAACAACCATCATATTTAATGGGCCGACCAGAAGTAAATGTATGCATGCTAGCACAGAGTAGGTTTAGACACGATCTGTCATCCACCACAAAACAATTTTCGAACCAATTAAATGCCGGGTTATGTTTAATCCTAGATCTAACCCTAGATCGAGAAGACCATGTTAGCAGTTGAGTAGGGTTACCGATGTTTAATTGTAGGTACATCGTTCTCTCCCCTTTGTTTAAATATTTTTTCTGCACTATGGTAAAGTAATATGATTTTATGGGTAAAATAAATCCTAGCACTTAGGAATTATGTCTCCTAGCTCAAAATTATGTCTGCAATGTGTTGATTTTATGTCCATGATTTAGAGTGCTCACAACTTGTATAACATAGTCTATTACATGATTTAATATGGATAGCATGTCTTGACATAGACCTAGTGGTTATTGTAAGGGCTATGATAGTCATAGTCACAAAATTATTCAATACAAATAAGTGTATGATTATAATCCAATAACCATGCTATGATGAAATATAAAAATAATAGACAAGTGAATTTAAATCTCCTTCGACTTTTAAGAGGGATAATCACATAGAGGTAACACTGTTATGCATATACAATAAAGGAATAAGATATATATAATGGATTATCTTTGTGTCACAAACAATGTTGGAGAGTCAATGGACTTTAATGTTCCCTAACAAAAATTATTTTGTGAAATTTGAGGTACATTACATACGGTATCAAAGTTGTAGGTTACAACACTTGGACGTCAGGGCAAGGCCAACATTTCTAATTATTTTATTTATGTTGAAGAAAATAAAACTAACAAATATGTTTACTGTTACAAACAAAAAAATTATTTGTATGTTGTGATAATGTCACTAAAGAATGAAGAAGAAATCATACCTGAGGAGAATCTGAATCAAGGACATCCTAAAGAACCATAGCATAACAACGAAGTATGTTCAACCACCTCGATTTTGGAAACAATGAAGAACCTCACCGTGGAATTACAAGTGTTTAAAGAAGATAACGAAAAGATGAAAAAAGCATAGGAAGACCAGTTAGAAATCAATGAAATGCTTCTACAAATTATAGTAACCAAGAGGATTCCAAAGAACAATTACAAAGAGGAAGAAGTCAACAAAAGTTCCTCTAAAAACTCTTTTCATGAAACAAAAAATGAGGATAGTTCTTCCGAAGACATACACATGACAGAAAACAAAACAACTATTGGAAGAAAAAGGAAAGAAGTAGATCACCTGGAAGGTGAATTCAAGAAAATAAAACCATCCACCTTTGATGGAGAATCAAGGATGGGTGAAGAGGCTGAAGCATGGCTACTAGATATAAATAAGTACTTCCAAATTTACAAACACTCTAGTAATATGAAAGTCAGAATGGACATTTACAACTTGAAGGGAAAAACAAGTATTTGGTGGAAAAACATGAAATTGGCTAAGAGATTGAAAGAGAAATAACTGGAATGGTCATATTTTAAAAAATATTTCAAGAAGCAATGTTTTTTCAAAAATCTGTTAAGAAAGAAGAACTAAGGAATTCTACGAAATAAGACTTGGACAAATGACCATGGACGATCTGATAAACAAATTTCTAGAACTATTGAGATTTGTACCATACATCAAAGAAGTCAAAGTAAAGATAAAATGATTCTTAAGATGTCTACCAAAGTTGTACAATGACATAATTGAATTTGACAATCCTAAGTATTTCAATGAATTTTTTAGAAAGGCGTGAATGTGCTATGATCAGTACAAACAAAGGTCTGAAATTCCCAAAGTATGGAAGGACAAGAAACATGACAGAATGAATCAATGAAAGAAACGCTTCCAACCAACCCCTTTCCATAATATGGCGAAAGGTTTCCAAAAGAAGGAATATCATTCAAAAACCGAGAGCGCTCAAGGGGGAGGTATACCAGCTAACCTAGGATTCAAGAAAGTTTGAGACAAACCCAGAGAACCATTGAAGTGTTGGGAGTGTGGAGAACCTCACTTGAGGAGAAATTGTCCATGCACAATTTCCACAGCAAGAACTTTAGTCCATAACCTGTAAGAAGCTTCGACAATAGGAGATATGGGCATAAGCGTGCACATAATTGATGCAGTTGTGGATGGTAGACAAGCTGATCATCAATCCACTATTGTGGAGGTTGAAGTTAAAATTCATGATAATCACATTTCCATATTAATTGACCGAGGAGATATTCTGATTTATGTCACTCCTAGTTTAGTTGAATTGAACAATCTCAAGAAAGTAAAGCATGCTAAGTCCTGGTTAGTACAATTAGCAACAGGAACCAAGAGAAAGGTAGAAAACTTTATTCATGAATGTGAACTCAGCATAGACGGTCAAAGTACAAAGTTATATATGAACATTTTAACTTTGGGATCTTACAATTTAATCATTGGAATGGACTGGTTAGAGAAACATAAAGTAATATTAAACTATTATGAAAAGTCACTTATTTACAGAGACGAAAACAACATAGTTAAAACGATACAAGGGATCCAAAAACTAGTTTCAGTTAGGCAGCTATGAGCCATGCAGTTTAAGAAATGTATGAACAAAGGTTGTCAAGTTTATGTTGTTCATGTAACTAATATGTTAGAAAAGGAAAAAAACCCAGTTTAGAATACTTTGCAGTCTTACATGGGTTTAGAGATGTATTTGTGGACAAAATACCAGAACTACCTCCAAGAAGAGAGATAGATTTGTCTATTGATCTACTTCCTGGATTTGCCCTGATATCTAAGGGACCTTATAGAATGAGTCTGCCCGAACTAACAGAATTGAAAATTCAGCTGCAAGAACTGCTAGATAAAGAATATATCAAACCAATTGTCTCACCTTAGGGAGCATCGATTCTCTTCGTTAAAATGAAATATGGGACCTTGAGACTGTGCATTGACTATCCACAACTAAATAAGATGATGATCAAGAATAAGTATCCTTTACCCATAATTAATGACATGTTTGACCAAGTTGGAGGAGAAAATATCTTCTCTAAGTTAGATTTAAGGTCGGGTTCTCACCAAGTCAGAATAAAAGATGAAGATATAAATAAAATAAAATTTAGAAGATGTTACAGACACTATGAGTTTGTCGTAATTCCATTTGGTCTTACTAATGAACTAGCAACCTTTATGTGTTTGATGAATGGTATATTCAGTCAATATTTGGATAAATTTGTGTTGGTGTTTATTGACAATATTCTAGTTTACTCAAAAACGAAAGAATAACATGAAGAACATTTGAAAATAGTATTGGAGAACTTAATGAAACATAAGTTGTATGCGAAGTTTGATAAGTTCGACTTCTACCAAAGAAAGATATAGTGCCTAGGAAACATGATATACGAATATGGTATTGCAGTTGATCCAAAAAAATATAAAATCCATTATCGAATGGCCTATCCCTAAAGATGTAGTAGACCCCAGATCATTCATGGGAATTACAAGTTATTACCGAAGATTTATCGAAGGATTTTCTAAGATCATGTATCAAATTACATCCCTACAGAAAAAGGGAATAAGATTTACTTGGTCACAAAAGTGTCAGGACAACTTTGATAAATTAAAAATTATGTTAACTAAAAAACCTACCCTAAGGGTAGCATACCCCGATAAAGATTTTATAGTTTGTGTGGATGCAAGCAAAGAAGGCTTGGGAGGTGTCCTAACACAAGATGGACACGTCATCTATTACGAATCACGTAAACTAAAAAAACTTGAATGGAATTATGTTACACATGATTTGGAATTAGCATCCATATTTCATGCTCTGAAAATGTTGGGACATTATTTAATGGGAGAAGGCTTCTGTTATTAACCGAAAAAAGTGGTGTAAATTTTTTATTCAGTCAACCAGATCTCAACTCAAAGAAAGCAATATGGTTGGACTTTTTAAGTGAATTTGATTTCAAAGTACGACACATCAAAGGTAAAGAAAACAAAGTTGTAGATGCTCTAAGTCGGAGGACTAACATACTTTATTAGATAAGTGTTAGCAAAGCTGAATATGACATCGAACAAATAATAAAATCTGCAAGTAGTAATAACGAAAAGTACATTAAAACAACAACATAATTGCAAGAAAATGCAAAAAAACTGAACAAAACAGATCCGAGTTTAGATATAAATGGACTGTTAAGGTTCAAAAATAGGTTGTATGTACCTAATTCTATTGATTTAAAATCAAAAATATTTGATGAATTGCACAAAAAGTCGTATTCTGGTCATCCAGGATACCAAAAAATGGTAACAACGTTAAGAAAATAAATTTATTGGCCTAACATGAAGATTGAAACAACTAATATTTATTTAAATGCTTATATTATCAACAGGTAAAGGTTGAACATCAACATCCAACTAGTTTTCTATAGCCTCTACCTATACCAGAATGGAAGTGGGAGATTATCTCGTTGGACTTCATCACAAGTTTTCCTAAGACTCAAAATCAAAACGACTCGATTATGGTAGTGAATGACAAACTTAGAAAATATGCACATTTTATACCTGTGAAATCTACTTATAAAGAAATTAATATTGTTGAATTTTTTTTGAAAGAAATATTTAGATTGCATGGAATTCCTAAGATGGTGATCTGTGATAGAGATGTCAAATTTACATCAAAGTGTTGGAAGGAATTGTTTGCAGGATTGGATACTAACCTAAATTTCAACACAAGCTACCATCCATAAATGGATGGGAAAACCGAACGAACAAATTAGATTGTGGAAGACATGTTACAAATGTACATAAGAACGAAACCAACTAAGTGGGAGGAGTACCTACAGTTAGTTGAATTTGCTTACAATAATGATTATCAGACATCAACCAAGATGAGTCCCTTCGAAGCATTATATAAAAGGAAATGCACAACCCGATTAGCTGGGATAATCTAGTTGATAGGCTTATGATGGGACCATAAATGCTCTAGGAAATGGAGAAAATTGTAAAAAGGGTACAACATAATTTAAAGGAGGCCCAAAACCGATAGAAAAGCTATGCAGATTTAAAAAGGAGACACCAGGAATTTAAAATTGGGGACCATGTGTATCTGAAATTCAAAGCAAGGAGGAGTTCTCTAAAGCTAGGAAATTGTTGAAAGCTGGAACCCAAGTTTTGTGGCCCTTTGAGATTTTAGCTCGAATTAGGCATGTGGTGTATCAACTAGCACTTCCTGCAAACTTAGAAGGTCATAATGTTTTTCATGTTTCCTTATTAAAAATGTATATTCATGATCCTACTGACATCATTGATTGAAACATGGTGCACATGGAACTAGAAGGCGAGTTCCAAGTCGAACCTCCATGCATTATGCACAAGAAATAAACATTACTACGGAACACATACATCGCCCAGGTAAAAGTGCAATGGAATCACTTTATCCCAGAGGAGGCCACTTGGGAATTGGAGGAAGATTTGCTGAAATCTTATCCAAACTTATTCTGAGAGAGGAATGAACACTGAGGACAGTCTTGTACTTAAGGGGGAGAGGATGTAATATCCTCAAATTTTAGAATATTAAATTCTAAGTAAACTATGAAATAAAATTTCTTTTTTGGAAAATTCGGATTTGGAATCTATTTTCCGTTTATGGAAAATCTGAATTTGGAATTTTCAGTCTTGTAATTAATTATTTGATGGTTGTTGGGAAAATATTTGACTTACCCAACTATCCTCTTTTATTTTGACACATGTGTAAGAAATTTTTTTAATAAATTAAATGATGGAAGACAAATGGAACATCTAGGTTAAAAATAGTTGACCATGATAACATGAGTGGGGAACAGGTTTGAGTTACATCAAGGATGATTTTTACAACTGGAAGAAGTGGAATTTGACCACTAGAAGCCCCTAAAAATCATGGATTCGTAAAGCTGTGAATTTCCCCAAGGAGGGAAGGAAAGACCTAGGCACAAGGATGCATATTTTAACAACATATGGAGGAGGCAGGACACTGCTTAGTTTGTTGGGGGAAGGAAAATTGTTTGTTGTTATGAACACTGTTAGTGTGAGGCAAAGGATTTTTCTGATCTGTGGATGGTGAATATAGATAAGGAGGATCATTTAATTTTCCCTCATGGACTCATGGTCAAGATAGGAGGTGAGCAGGAAAAGTGAACTTGGTTATTTTGGTCTATGGTTGGGTGGAACATGGTTGTTCCATTTGTATTCCAACAACAAGTTTCAGATATGTGTCTTAGCTTGTATTTGTTTGTCAATGTTATATTTATGGTTATGTTAATTGTTAGGAATGTGTTAACTGTGTATAAATAAGTGAAATCAGTTCTTAAGGGATTGTATAACCATATTATACAATGGTTGAACATAGTTGAATGATACTGAAAATGTTTCTTATTTGAAATATGATGGTTGTACACATATTCTTCAATATATATATATATATGGGTGAAATCATGAAGATGGGTTACAATTTTGCTTGTTTTATGAGAAAAAACATTGTATTTTCACAAGTTATTCAACTTCCATCATACAAAAGTATTTTTTTTATTTAGAATTTCACTTTACAGTAAAAACAAAACTTGTGAATAATTGTGTTATCTTTCCAATGACTATTTTTCAATTTTTTTTTTATCACGATTTGATATGTCAATTTGACAATTGTTTAACAATATGTTCCTTAAACATGAAATGAATGATAATGAGTTACTTATTTCTACAACAATGTATCTATTATTAAAATTATGTTTTTAAGAAACGAAATATACTGCAACAATATACGGAGACTCTATTTTATTATGACTATAATTTTGAATCTAACAGATGAATATTATAATTTCTAGAATTTTTTGAATTTGACCAAGCTGAAAATGTTGCAGATTTTAAACATATGTTTTTCTACATGTTGTATCTATCTTAATTTTTACTTAAAACTAAAATATAAATATGCCCTTTTGAAAAGAACAGTTTAAGGATTATGCATATATTTTTTTCCAAAATTTTCACTGTATATCTTTAGAGATACTGATATTTCATTTCACCGAATCATAATGTATGATGAAAATATTATGTAGTAATTTAAAAAATAAAAATAAAAAAAAATTAGATAAAAATAAAGAAAATGAAAACAAATTATAGGAATTGAAAGTAGAGTCGGTTTTGGAAATGCTAGTGTCAATTTCGAAATCAAATTCTCAATTTTTGCAGGAGTCCGCAACCTCCGAAGTTCAGTTAAGTTTGGGGAAATTCTCTGGTTTTAGTTTTTAGTCCCAATTTCCTTTTTTCGGTCGAAATAATATTTCAGCCGAAGGAATAAAATCTAATGGAAACTGTCAAAATTGAATGGTTTCCAAGGTTTTTGGTCGAAAAACCATTCTTTCGGCCGAAAGACTGTCGAACGAATTTCGTCCATCAGAAAAAATGAAATGACACGTCGTTTCGTTTCCTTTTGCGCCAAATTGTATAAATAGGCTTTCGGCCCAACACATTTAACACAATTCATCGGATGGACAAACATATATAAGCTCGAGGATAGGGATTACAAAGCATTTCTATTACTGATTACAACTGTATTCTTTTCTTTCTTTATTTCTTCCCTCTGTTTCATAGGCTTAATCGGAGGATCGATATCGATACATGGTGGTTTTCTAGAGCACTTAAACAAAGTTTCGAATCATCTTTTTGGTTTTTTTTGAATAAGGTAATTGATTTTTGTTCAAGTTTTTATTGGAATAACAATTTATATGTTGAAAGATAAATGTTGAGCATTTTTTCAAGGTGATGTCTTTGTTGAATATATATTTTACAGATAACTATAAAAGTCATGGGAAACAAAAGTTTGCACAAGAGAAAATATGATCGCATTCAAGATGATACTCGCCAAATTGAACAAAGGAAAGAGATTTATCGGAGAAAGAAACAAGAACGTGCAAATATTGAAGAAAGAAACGATGATAATGTCAATAAATATTTTTGACAAGAAGAAGTTCAACCAAGTATGCATACACATATGATGATCGAGCACACAGCACACATTGGGTCTATATTCAAAAAATACAAAATTTAAAGTATAGAATTCAAATTTAAAATATTGTAAATAATATAATTGATTGCAATTACAATTTGATGTTTTTCTAAAAACATAAATAGATTTGTATTAATTTACAATATAACTAATGTATTAAAATCTTTTGGAAAATCTCAAAAAGAAGATGGTCGTGTTGCACGTAAAACGTTACAAACAACAATTGTTTCAGGGAGAAATATAAAAGATCGTTTGACACTACACATGGAAAAAACGATGGGAACATCAAGAAAAACTTTGCACAAACATAGAAAATTTCATTTCCAAATAGATGTAAATGATGAATTGGCTTGTTGGACAGTGATTTCTAGACAACCCTATAAAGATAGACTTGTAGAAAATGTTAAAGAATTGGCTTGTAATTGTTGGTTGGAAGAATCTCGTGTTTCACCACATACAAGGGATGTGTTGCGACGAAGAATAGCACGAAATCAATATGAAGAACATCTAAAACATATATTGATAATGACACAAATAGATTTGTTTAATAAGTTCAAAGAAGAGCACAAAGAAGTTAAAATTTCCATCAATACATTTGTGCAACAAAAACCATGGTTTGTTGGACCCATCATTGTCTGTGACACATGTTGTTGTCGTTATCATGTGGAGTTTGAGTTGTATTACGGCACTTTTTTGGATTTTGGTAAAACTTTATGGCCAGGTTCACCTCCTCCTTCCACATTCCGTGTTCTTATATTCAAAATTCTATGTGAAAGAGAAGATGATGATTTATTTTACAAAATGTGTTGGTGGAAAGAAATGTGATCGTTGTGGAAATCTAAGTTTGTTTCATTCAAAGTATCATACTGATATGAATGATCAATCATTTTCTAATAGAAGAGTCAATTGGAAGAGATATGAACATATGAGCAGCACGACTCCACATTCTTCCAATGTTATTTCCAAAAGGCTTGATTTGAAGGTAGATAAAATCTATTTGATAGAGTTTTTGAAGAAGTTTGAGGAAGAAATGTATAAATACACCAAGAATTCACATAGAGCTCGATGGCAAGATCTAGAATTCAAATAATCCCGTGAAGTGTTTCCACCAGGGACAATTTTGTCTGTAGTTGATTTTGCAGAGAATTACACATTCGCTGCACAAAAAGAAATACAGAGTGAATATTATCATTCTGATCAAGTCAACATATTTGTCCATGTTCTATATAGACATGATAAACGGAGTCTTCCAAACATAGAAAGCACCAACGACAATCGACATGTTATTAAAGAATATCACTTTTATATAAGTGATGATCGAACACACGACACACATTATGTACAACATTGTTTTGATAAATTTTATGATTCAT